>JAUNZO010003806.1:0-80203 GCA_031894775.1 Chloris gayana | reverse complement strand
TTGCTTTGGCTGCTGAAGCCTCAGCGCGGTAGGCGAAAGAGTAGGTCGCTTTCGAGGGCCTCACAACTTGTTTGCGACGGGACTGCGGTCATGCCGTAAACTTGCGCATTGACAGATCATTTCGTCGTGAGAACGACAAAGGTGCATGTTTGTTTCTGCTAGACTTGACAGTACGTGCACAAACTTACACGAGAAGGCAGGGAGAAATGTTTCAGTCACACATGTACTTGTAGTAGTAGTGTACAAGGTAACCCGTGCATTCTTTTCATGCTAGAGAATGTGCTGAGGGCAGTACCGACAAAACGCAGCTCCCGGGCCGGCGGAATCGGGCATTCTCGATCTACCACGAGGAACACGAGCCACCTATAGACTTTGCAGTTTATAAGACTGAAGACAGTCATTGGCGTGCCCTAGAGACCAACTCAAGTAGTGCTTAAAGTACGGAGACATCATAATGAAATGACCGTGGCGTAATTTTGAAAAGAAAGTTGACGCCGGCAAGCTGGCTCTGATTGATACTCCCTCTCTCCATGTCAATTGCTATCAGAGTAATTATTAGCCGTGGATCAAGCAGCGCTGACCAAATAAACGCGCCTAACGAAAACTAAACATGATGAAGGCATTCGGGTGTTGTATGTATCGTCACTGGTTCACCTGTGTACAAGGGCTACGTAAATGATAGCTGAACCAGTGAACTGACGACGGCTCGCCACATTTGTCAAGCATACGTACGCGTCGATTGCAAAATTCGGAGTAGCTAGGTATAGCTTTCAAGGTTTCAAATACCTGTTGACTTGAACGACGGGAGAGAGCGAGGCTCAGCTCTATCTTGTCGCCACGAAACAGCTAGCTTGATTTGTCCATGGATGGATCGGATGGACATGAAGTAATCAATCAAGGCGACAAATGCTCCGCAGATCGATCGATTGATGGTTCTCGTCCGGGCCGCGAATGACCATGACCAATCGATTTCCTGCAGATTTGACAGCGTAAAGCGAGAATTGAGATGTGCTACTCCATTCGTTTACTCAAACGAGGTACTGTACTACTATATATCAACGTACTCGATCTTGCATTAATCTTAATCCTATAGATTCAGACCTGGTTACAGTGCTCAAGCTGTACTAGTACCAGTGTACTCTTGCATTACAAGTCTATAAACTAAACACCACGTTCATCTGCCTCCGTTCATTCTTGTGGCTGCCGACAAAACACAGAGCAAGCAGCCGAATTGCTTCTGCATGCACGTGCATCTCGACCCGTAGTCGCGCGGTTACATTACAAGAAGAAGCGACCTGGCTGTTAGAACAAGTCTCCGATGCTTCTGACGCCGGGCACGTAATTAAATCTGCCCCGTGATGACGTGCTCAGCTGCATAGTATACTACTAGTACAAAGTTCCCGTATTCATGACGCCAAGCTGGCCGCGCATCGAACGAAACCGCAGGTCAACCAACAAGCTATAGAGCTCCTCACGCAGTGTTTAATTTTTCGCGTTGCACGTGTAGGTACACGCTTCTGGTGAGCGTGAGTGAGTGAGTACTGTATCGCGACTGCCGAGCAGCAGATTAAATTAGGAGTGGTGGTCAATTTCACAATTAGGGACCTGCCGACGAACCCGGATGGAGACCTGGGAACCATTAATTGTCCTGTCGCGCGTGCTCCAATGGACGGCCTTGCTTCTAGGGCACAGTGCCGACGCCGAAGCAGGTGGCCATTTCGCAAGCTCTTGGATCGCCGCTGCTGCCTTGTGTTTCCTGCCAAGTTACGCCATGCATCGTCCCAGCTAAATTTCCCCAAGATTTCGGGAGCACAACACAGAAGCTTCTTCAGGTCTTCCGTCTTGTCAGAGGCGCTGCTGCCTGATGCCTGTGGCGTATTAGGTCATGCTTACACATTGGAGCATTCTCACCGACAGAAGAGAAGGCGTTGCGAGATCGATCGAGATGGAGCCCAGTGTTTGACGATCGTGGTAGAGCGAGCATGTGGCGGTCGAGATCCGTTCCTCCACGAGCGGAGGAGGCGAGAGAGAGCTCGGCTCACGTGGATCGCATTCATCTCTCTGCCTTGCAAGGCATGCCAGGTGAGATCTTTTGCCACATGCACACCTGCTACCTCAGCGATCCGCATCCGCTTGTCTTTCTTGTATATACAACCCTCAAAAGTCACGCTAAAATATAAACGATCCCCTTTGATCCAGCAGGAACACAGCCATGAATGGATGCATGATTTTTACTACCTTCGTCCTTCAAGGAGGAAGGACGACAGCCATGGAAGTGCAGGAGAAGCGAGGAATCCAAGCGTTGCTTTTGCGCCGCGTCTGAAAGCACCAGACTACAACAACAGCCAAAGAGTAGGAGAGACGTTGTTTTTAATTAGTTGGCAGCAAGTCAACGAGACCGACCACGGCGCTAAAAGTGGCTTACGAAATACTAGTAGTTCAACACATTTGTTCGTTTCCCCAACGATCCGTCTAGTTCAACCTAATTAAAGCTCGATACGCGTGTAAACTAATATCAGCGCATCATATCATTATGCTAACAAACGAACTCTATTTTAGAAAGATCAACAATCACCACCCTGCCTTTTGGTCGATTCTCTCTAGATCGATCGGTCAAGAAATGTGTGAAAAGAAAATATACCAACACCTAGAAAAAGAATAAACACTGATACGATTCTATACGGGCTAGAGATCTCGTACTATTAAACTCTATACTACAGTTGCTTGCTGGGTTCTTAGAGCAAGTATTATGGCTGGCGAAATACCCGCCATGTCATCTAACAAGCCGATGTGGAGGAGAGAAGTACGAAGAGAGAGAAAGGTGTTAGCGACTATTCAGTCGCTGGCTGAAGCAGCAGAACCAAGAAAATGCATAGCTTCTGGTCACTAAACATACGTGTTTAGGTATTTAAATATTCCGGCTAGTAGGCATGCAATGGTCCGTCCGTTATATGAGTACGCGTGCCTATCCTCTGCATTGCTTCAGTCAATGCAGAGGAGTTACTGAGGATCTGTGAGAGCTACGATAAATAAATGCCGAGAACGATACATGTTTTAGACAACTACGAGTAAATATTATTCATCGTTCATATATTTTATTTTTCCCGCCTTTTCCTGTAGCAGTGCGTCTGACTGTTGTTGCAGATCCAACGGTTAGGAGAGGTGCTTAATGCAGTTACAATTCCCCTCTGTATTGACTAGTTGTCAATGCAGAGGATCTGAATCCTATGAGTACATGTTGATGCTGGCCTAGAATGATCTGGCGGAAGTATATCGCCGGCAGCGGACGACTTTATTAACCTTGCTCTTAGATCCAGAACTCGGCCCTGAAATAATCTTCGAGACTCCGCCGTATTCACTCCGTAGCAAATCACGAGGCCAGGCATGGGCTGCCATTACTTCCGCACTGACATCCGGGGCCCAACGGCGCGGCCAATCAGGAGAGGCACATGACGCGTCCGGGACCTGCGGGAGAACTGTGCTTTTTCTCAGACTGAAATGTGGGCCTCCTCCAGCTCAGCATAAAAGCGACATTGATGCCAGTATGGCATCAGTTCGAGTTGGCTCCCAGAAACCTTGAGCAAGCATATTCCCTTTTAGACCAAACCTTGAGCAAGCATTTTTATAAAATTCTTTTTTTTTCTTTTACGAATTGAGCAAATGAGTTCAACTGGCCGAGCTCTGTTGTAGTCTTCTTCGTTGCATTTTTCTTTTGTGAAAGTGTTTGTCTTCTGCTTGACTCTATACTGCTCGGACCACTTGCTTTGGTGCATCGACGGGCGGGGTGATATCTGATATGCTAACTACTGCTGCTGGTAATCTCATATTGTACAAACAAAGGCAAAGTTTCTTTCACCTTTAGATGTGAAGCACGCAGTATATTCAAGCGTTGTTATGTTATATTGCTATTTATTTGTCCCGTTGGGTCAAATAGATTATATACTTTTCAAAATGCTAGGGATCCCAAATAAGAGCGAAAACTTGTTTTTAAGGACAGCAAAATCTGTTGTTAGATTTCAATTACTCTCTTACTAGCATCAGTACAAACCCTTTTCAGATTTCCATATATATAAATTTATTCATGACTTGCACATAGCTATTTTTTCACAAGAAATATGCTAAATATTGCTTAGAAATGTTATTTTCTATACCACAAAAATAATATTATTGCTTGCCTACTTTCTTTTCTAGATATTTCATTATAGAATTATCATGTTTTCATTAATTAAGAGAAAAGGCCCAATCCCTGTTAATTTTTTTTTATTTTTAGAAAAGGATTATATAAAATTTGTGCAATGCATGACACATGTTCCTTGCGAGGGCCTATAATTCTGGATTCCTATTATTGATGTGGTAAATTAGCAAGTAATGATATTAGAATCTAAAATTAGCGGCTGATCCTTTTTAGGGCGCTTTTAAGATAGACAGTTTAAAATTATTTACAAATTTCCCATGTGCTAGATATTACTACCATTTCTCTCGGAACAAAAAAAAAGTCGCGGGAGTAATGCTTTTCACGAGGGCGACGCGGCGTGCCCCTAGCAAGCGACCCTCCTCCATCCGAGCTGTCACGCGCCGAACAATGGGGCCAGGCCCACGGGTAGTCAAACGCGCACCGGGCAACGGCCAATGACATGTGGGACTACAAAAACGAGGAGGGAAATAACGAGTGGATCCCAAATCCCATCCCGTTATTTTAGTCTCGCGGCGCCGCTGGGTCACCGCCCTCGGTGAGCTGACCGCCGTCGGTGGGGAGCTTATTCCGGGCAGCGGCCTCCGCGTTATATATACACGCGCAGTATACGCCAAGAATTTCGAGGGAAGCCAGCCAGCAGGGAAAGAGGGAGAAAGGTTGGGGAAAAGAGAAAGCTAACCGGAGGTTGGTGGTGGCGGAGGCCGGAGGAGAATCTTTGTACAAGGTTCCGGCAGGAGTCCGCCATGGGGGACTCGAGCGGGTCGGTTTCCATCGACGTGGAGCGCATCTTCTTCGGCGGCAAGGTCCGTGCTCGGGCTCCCGCTTCTTGATTTCCTTCCACATTTGGGTTTGGCTGTGTTCACATGGGGAGGCTTTGGTTCGAATTCGTGGCCTTGTTTCCTATTGCTCTCTTTCTCCTGTTGCTCTTGCGGTTGCGGGTGCCTTGGTAAATGTCTGTGCCCGATTTTTGTTCATCTTTTCTGTCTTAATTAGCAGCAATGCATGTAAATTTGTGATGCTGTGATATTAATTAGAGCATTGCGCCAAGTACCAATCATGAATAGAGAATACTAGCTGTTCTGTGATTACTTTTCTTGTGCGCTTTTGCTTGCAATGCGTACCTTGCCATGGTTGATTGGTTGTAACCTTTTTCAGCAACGGTAGCAAGAAGAAAGCTATCAAGAACTTAATTTGTTTATTTTTATTGCAACTCATACCTTGACTATGCTTCTGTGGAATTTGATAGCAAAAGGGGGAGACACGATATGTTTTTGCCAGTTGGAGATGACATGTTGTATTGTAATTTAAATTCATTTGATTGTGCTATGATTTCTGTCGGAATTCCTAATTTGTGCCTGTTTACTTGTGATGCCTCAGGAGCATCGAGTGCAAACGAGATGGGGCACTCTATCAGTTTCTGTATATGGAGACGAAGACAAGCCAGCGCTCATAACCTATCCTGATGTAGCTTTAAATTGTGAGTGCATTGTTGCCTTAAGCTTTCTTTGTAAAGGATAGCATGTTTTGCCGCATAAAAGGGGCTCACCTATAAATTCGTGTTGGGCAGACATGTCTTGCTTCCAAGGATTATTCTTCTGCCCAGAGGCTGCGTCGCTGTTGCTTCACAATTTCTGTGTCTACCACATCACTCCTCAAGGACATGAGGTCAGTTATGATGGCTATTTCTTGCATTATTTATGTTACCAACCATTTTACTCATGTTAGCTCTGGTTCTTACATGGTTATTTTTCATGGTATATGTTAAATACTACAGTTGGGAGCGGCTCCAATTCCCTCTGATGTGCCCGTACCATCTGTTGATGACCTTGCGGACCAAGTTGCTGATGTCCTAGATTTCTTCAGGTATTGTATCTGGAAAATTACTGAATTCTGCTAACTATTTTTAGTAGGAGGTCTCTAATTGTTGTACTTCTTGTTTTGTCCTTGCAGTTTGGGTTCTGTAATGTGCCTGGGTGTCACCGCTGGTGCCTATATTCTCACCCTCTTTGCGGTGAGTATTACCATAAATAGATTCTCCAATTGTTCACGCTTTGGGCGCTTGCTAAGGGCATTTGTATTCGCTGTTACAGACAAAATATCGGGAGAGGGTTCTTGGCCTAATGTTGGTGTCACCTCTATGTAAAGCCCCCTCATGGAGTGAATGGTTGTATAATAAGGTGATGACCTACATCCTTTTTTGGTTATTTTCGTATGTCTCTATTCTTGTGTTTCTGTATTAATATAAAAATCTCATGTGGCAGGTATTATTAAATTTGCTTTATTATTATGGAACACGTGGATTAGTCAAGGAAAGCTTGCTTCAACGATATTTCAGCACGGTATTTTTGGCTCTTCATTAGTATTTTATTTTCATTTCGTCCATATAGGTATTTTTCACTCAAAGTTTCTTCTGATGCTGTGTGCAGGAAGTTCGTGGAAATGGACAAGAGCCTGAGTCAGAGATCGTGCAAGCCTGTAGAAGTGTTAGTATTATTACAGCTCTAATTCAGTCGTGATTTGACCAATACATGTACTGTTAGAACATTGCAACTCATTTTTCTATTTGTGCAGTTACTCCACGAGAGACAAGGATCCAATGTATGGCGATTCCTTCAAGCGATAAACAGGTAAGTTATATCTTTGCTACAAATAACATGAGTATACAAAGAAATGAGAGGGTGTTAATGGGCTTAATTCAACCATTCTTCCAACAGGCGACATGACTTAACAGATTCACTGAAGAAGCTTCAGTGCCGTACACTGATTTTTGTCGGAGAGTACTCACAATTCCATGCTGATGCGGTCCACATGACCACAAAATTGGACCAAAGATATTGTGCCCTTGTCGAGGTAAAGCATATTTCGGCATTTAACATAACAAAATGATTCTTACCTGGTGGAATGCAGGTTTTAATTAGTCTTTTGTGGATGAATTGCAGGTTCAAGCTTGTGGTTCCCTTGTTACCGAAGAGCAACCACATGCAATGCTGATTCCAATGGAATACTTCCTTATGGGATATGGGCTTTACAGACCTTCCCAGCATGAAAGTAGCCCCCGGAGTACACTGAACCCGTTTTGCATATCGCCTGAACTTCTGTCTCCTGAGAGCATGGGAGTGAAGCTGAAGCCCATCAAGACTCGTATCTCGCTTAATGCTTAGCATGGGCAGAACTTGGATGGCCTGACAATACAGCTCATGAAAGTGAAGACTGCTTGGGCTAAGTTGTAACCACACAAGTCAGTTTTGATGCCTTTTGGCTCCTGGAATGCAAAGACTCTACAAGATGAAGGCAATTTTTGTTGTGTGTTAATAGAGTCACTGTTGTAGGCAAAGTTGTTGGGTGGAGGTTGTAGGGAGCGGGGTGGGTGTTTGTTCATATGTCTGTAGTCACTACACATGTATATCTCTACACTCGATATAGAAAAAGAAAATAGCAAAGCAGAATCAATCATGCCAGGAAGTCTCGTAATTCTCTTTTTTCTTCTTCTGAAACTTAGTCTAATTGGCTGTCCGTTGCTCTGTGTTTGTCTCTCTGTGCATGGATGTATGCAGAGAACGGATGAACATGTATATGCGATTTGATTATAGTCAATCTCAACGTGTCATCAGTTCTTCATCATAATGAAAAAGTAAATTGTAGAACTAAACATATCCCTTCGTGAACTTTCAGAAATCTTTCAGTTAGTTGATCTCTGCTATGCAGCTCCACCTCTGTATCCAAACCTACGGGTCATGACAGATTACAACTTTCAGGCTTTCAGTGAGATCTTCAGTTGCTTGAACTATAAACCGTTATTTCATCCTAAAGATGATGTTGGAGAATCCAGAACACTAAGATCTCATCCTTCTCATTGAGATCGAACATCAATTGCAATGATTCGATAGACAGCTTATTGGGATTGTTTTAGATAAACAATGCCCCGTAGAAACATATCGGAAGTTTTCTTCTCATACGTCTAGAGAAAATATTCAAATTTCTACCTATAATCCAAGTAATTAGACTATAAATAAAATAACATAATTATATAATAAAAAACAGAAATTCATCTATAGTCATGACTCAAGTTGGCTAATTTTTAAATCAAAAGAGGAAAAAAAACTCGACCTGCCTGGGAAAGAAGCCACCCGACGGCATTATCTAAGGAGAAGAACTTTCTCACGTAGGCCGAGTGAGACACCCGAGTGCGATTCCTGAGAATCGAACCAGGGCGGGCGCGCGCGCGACCCGCCGTCGGCGCTGCTGGTCAACCGAGCTTCGCTCGCTTCTCAATTCAAAAGAGAAATGTTTCAAAAAAAAATTTGAGCCGTCTCTAAACTATGTTCCCAGAAGGCCGTTCTGTTTAGTGAGGGGTTTCCTCGAATCCACAATCCAGAACCAGCCAAGCAGGTCATCAGAAACGTTGTAGGCAAAGTTGTTAGTGGAGGTTGCAGGGAGGGGGTTGGGTGTTTGTTCATATGTCTCTAGTCACTATACATGTACGCTCTCCATTCCTAAATTGTTATCATTGTTATTGACTTTTTTCGTTACTTTTGATCATTCGTTTTTTCAAATGTAAAAAATTATAGGCTATATTTTAACTTTCTTTATTGATAAAACACATTTAACAAAATGAGAAATACTTGAGAGAACATAGTGACATGTGCCCACCCTAGCTTTTTTATTATTTATGGTTAAATTTAAATATTGAATCTCTATCTATATTATTAAACATGTCGGACTAGTTGTATATGTGTTATAAAATCATAAATTGAAGTTTAAAAATATCAAATTCTGACAAATTCATGAAATTCTGTTAAATTTGATGAATTTGCCAGAATTTGATATTTCTGTACTTTAATTTATGATTTGACAACATATCTATAATTAGTCTGACATGTTTAATAATATAAACAGAGATTCAATATTTAAATTTAATCATAATTAATAAAAAGCTTGGGTGGACACATGTCACTATGCCCACAAAAATCATTCTCTAACAAAATATATGATATTTCATATTTTTCTTTAAATAAGACGAATGATCAAACACAATGAAAATATATGATATTTCTTATATTCTCTCTCTTTTTTCTTTTCTTCTGAAACTTGTCCGTAATTCTGAGTTGGTCTCTTTGTTCATGGATGTATGAACAGAATGAATGAACTATACACGTTTTGATTATAGTCAATCTCAACCAGTCATCGATTAATCATAACGAACAAGTAAATAGTACTAATACAGACCCGTTCGTGAACTTTCAGAAATCTTTCTTTTATTAGTTTATCTCTGCTGGTCCAGTTGTCAATGGCACGTTCTCTATAGATTTTGACAAGCAAGTATCACCAGATGCGTCAGCGTCACTTGTTTGTTTCCTTTTGGGCGATGCAGAGACTGCAATTTGTGCCTGCCTCAAGTGGCCCGTTTTTTGATCGTTCATCCTTCAAAAGGCATGACTGAAACACAAACACAGATGACTCGTGGCCGAACGGAAGAAGTTGGCATGCAGCGCAGCTCCACGTCAGTAACCAAACCCATGGGCATTAGTATGACAGATTCCAAACTCAGTCTTCTGGGAGATCTTCAGCCGTTTCATGCCTGTATTGATCCGCGATACGCATACTACTGAGGAAACAATGAATTCATCCTAAAGACGATGGTGGAAAATCAGGAAACTGTCAACCTGAACCATCTGAAATTCAGATGCCATGAACCTCATTCATGGCCCGTTTTCACGTCACGCCCGATAGACGCGTTCCCAGAGCTCAGGCTGTTCTGAGGGTTTTCCTCGGATTCTCGATCCAGGTCCAGCCGAACAGGTCCGTTAGAAAATTCATCCAACTAGCAACGCCATCGACGAATGAACATCGGCCGAAAAAGGATCGTCTTCATTTAGCGATCTGGCACTCCCAGTACAGGCTATCTAGTCGATTCTGCTACAGATCACAATTTTACTGTAATCTGTTTTAAGTGTCGTCCACGAGACAGTATTCTCATTGTTCGTCTTCAGTAAAAATTACAGGTCACACTGGTCTGCTGAAGTATGTTTGATCTGTACGCTTTGGGTTAGTTTCTACAAGTTAATCCTGATTAAACGCCGATTCGAGTCTTTTGTTTGATTCGATTTCACGTGTTACTGCTAAGTCAGAATGCCGCGACTGAAACGTCACTCGAGCGCCAGTTCAAAATCGAATTGAAAACACTGGCATTCGGTGGAAGCAACTTTACAGATACAGACAAACCACTCAAGATCCGAACAAAAAAAATTGAAGGCTAGATACGGAAAATGGTGGCAATGTGTATTTGTGTGGCGAGTTACTAATGAAGCACCTCCACGGGTAAGAAAGGCGCTATCAGCGAAACTCCCAGGAACATCGCTATTGGCCTCCCATGAATCAGAAGAACAGCTAAGGTAGTTAATCCGGGATTATGAAGGCCATGGACGCAGAAATCCAAACCCATTGCAGATTCAATCTGAAATCAGATCTAGCAGAGAATTTAAAGGTAAAGTTTGTTCAAGACCCAATCTGCCATCACACGACAAGACGTGAAGGGATGGGACGAAACAGAGAGGACCTAAACGCGACGCGTCCTTCTACGCCCGCAACGGAACCGAGATGGCACGGAGGAGAAGCCATCCGGTTCTCTCAAAGGCGAATAACCCTATGAATGCATCCATACATACTCGCAACGCAGAGAGAAAAAAACACAGAGCAGGATTCAAAACAAAAATCAGAGAAAGATTCGAATCGAGTAAGGTAAAGGACGCCGCCGGTTACTGGAACCGCCTAGGCTCCCATGGATTTGGTCGCGGCAAGACGAGGCCGCACTAGGGTTTGCAGCTGCAGAGGCGGCGCGAGGGCGAGGGTGAGGTCGGGTGAATGACGGACGGCACCGGCGCCTCATATAGAGAACGGAGTACGGAGCGGGCCGATGAAAGGACGGAATTGAGCTCTGGGCCCCCAAAGTTATATACTGCAACAGAGATCGAACAGAGGCCCGCGTCGGAGCCTGTCATGGGCCATAGTCGCTAGTATCTCTGAGACTCTGACTCTCTGTGCTGTCTCTGTCTGCTGTGTAAAGAGTCCGTCCTGGACCGACGGCGGCCCAAATTGGTGTTTCCGGCCCAGTCACGTCTCTGTTCCTCGTCCGTTTGTCGGTCTGTGCGTCACCCGCTCGCGCAACTGCTGACGGGAATTTTTTAGGTCCGAAAAAAGAAAAACTGCTGACAGGAATGATCTTAAAAGAAAAAAAACTTTGTTGACGGGAAGATCAACCGTGTTCACCTCGCAAGGATGCTTGGTGCAAGCTGAAAATCGGGTGCTACTGCTCCAGCACAGCCGCAGCGAACAGCATGAGTTCCATGTGCCTGCCGTCCGGTGACCGGTCCTACATACGTTTCTCGTGGCCCTCGCTTCTTGCCGAGTTGCCGAGTTCCATTTGCGAGCTGCTTCCGTCATTCCGTGGATACCGAAGTCTGAAATGGAAGTGCAGTATGGTTTCCATGCGCCTCTCTACGCCAATTACCGAGTTTCACGAGTACACGGAAGTTACTCCGGTCATCACTGTTCAGACCTGCCTCTTTCAGACTCCCCGCCCACGCCCAGGTCCACGGTTGATCCAAACTTTGAACGGCTGTGACAGTATGTTAGGTCAGTCAGGCTCGGTGTATGTCAGACGGTCTAGACTGGCCTCTGATTTGTTCCCTTGGAGGTTTGGTATCGGGGAGCACATTCAGTCTGCTGACAGCATTCCTTGTTGAAACTTCAACGGATAGAGGAGCTGAGGAGGTCCACCTTCCGCTCCGTGTCCGGCGTGGTTCGGTGACCGTAAACTTCACGATCGCCGCACGCCGTACATGTGTGCGTGCCACTGTACACACAAGCACTTGTCATCACCTGCGCACTACCGCCGTCGTCGTCTCGCCATACTACATGTTCCTCTTTGTTTTCATGTGGCTCCACAGTTTTCACCCGCCCGTATAAGGCCCCGTTCGTTTCCACCCTCTAAAATTTAGATCATCGTCACATCAAAGAGAATCTTATTATTTAAGATCTACTTTTATTAATTTAATAAGCAAAACCTATGTCGCGACTCCCTCTAATTTGCGAGACGAATCTAATGATCCTAATTAATCTATGTTTTGCTACGGTGATGCTACAGATAAACATCTTCTAATAACACCATAATTACCCTCGTTGGATTCGTCTCGTGAATTAGATAGGGGATCTGCAATTAGTTTCGAGATTAGACTTTATTTAAGACTCCAAAATGATAAAATTCTCTTCGATTTGACCCTCTAAAAATTAGACAGGGGGAAACGAACAGGCCCTAACCACAAAAAACGCGAACGCGCCAAGCGGAAGCAATACATGGTCAGAAGGCAAGTGTCCGCAATGTCATGTCACCGATGACGAGCAGCGTGATGGCGCCCTCTGTCCTCCGCGCTGCCCCTCTTTTCAAATCCCAAGCAGTCACGCGACTTCGAGGGCTCGATCGACGCAGGAATTTTTTTCTCTCTCCCTCGCTCGATTTTCTCAGGGATCGTGACCTGCGCGTCCCTTGAATCGCATGCACGCGACTGGCATTGGCCAGGACGCCCAATCTTTCCACGGTGGCAGATTCGTATGCAGCGACCTCAACTGTTGGTGGCTGCTCAGACGTCGCGGTCCAAGTGCAGGATACAGATTTCAGGTTCAGTATTGGTGACGTAAACATTGAATTCGTCGAAAACAGATGGATTTCCCTACCCAGTTGCCGGTACACAAACGACCTTAAATGTGTGGACACTTATATATCCGAAACAAAAACAAACGCAGCATGTCATGCGTTGTTCCTGTGTTTCTGAATCCCCGCAAAGTCGAAAAAGCAAGAAGAGAAACAAAAGGTGCTGCTATTCGAAAATTGGTATATGGGCATAAGGCACATGCTTTTCTATCTGCTACTGAAAGTATATAACTGATGTTCCCTGCTACTCAAAGTGTAAAAAGTGATGGGATTCTTTCCCGGAAAGAAACGGTGATGGGAGGGTCCATCGGTGTTGGGGCAGGAGAAACAAAAAACATGCACCAGTGTTCTGTTGCTGGATGTCTATCTGAACCGTACTCGTTTATTGCCCTTGCTGTTCCTTTGCAATCAATCCACCAAGAACAGCATCTCCCGCACCCCCATCCGATTTGGATTTAGATGCCTCTCCAACCTTTCCTCGACATCCCTTTTTTCACGTGCCGTCTCTCGCAAGGGTAGCATCACTCAACGAAAGCACTGTTGTGTCTTTGCAACTTTGGCGAATAAAACAAGGTTGGCGGCTTACTTAGAATGTTTTTTGTTTTCATCTCGACTTGCACATTTTTTTTATCCATTCTAGGAGGCATGTTAAGCGCTTCGCAAAAAATATATCAACCAACCATAACTGTATTATAGAACTCTGCACCGTTGCACCAATATGCTCCGAGTAGCGTCTCATGGACAAGGAAGCTTTGTCTGATACAAATGTGTTCTTTTCAGTAAGGTCGATTGCCTAACACCTAACAAGCCATGTTAATTAGTTTGAACAGTACTGCTTGTGCTACGTCAAATCATTGGAAGGCTTCACTTTCAGTAGGGTTGCGTAGCATATGTATGATGCCAGGAGGAACTGGAGAGATAAATAAAACATGCATGCAAGTGGCGAGATAATCTCACCCTCGAGGATGTCACTAAACAAACGCTAGGGTTAGTAAAGACAATGTGCTTGACCTGTAAAAGTAAGCAAGGATTTGGTTCGGATGTATCTACTCATAACTTTTATAGATGCAAGTTTGCTAAGTTAATGAGACACCTTCTTTTGCTACTTTCTTTAATCTACTTTGGCTTGGTGTGAACTAAAAGAAACTCTACTCCACATACAGTCAATCAAACACTAAAGAGAGACCTGTTATTTTGGTCTACTGAATATAGAATATGAAAAGAAAGATGGGCGCCCATAAGAAGAATACAGGATAATATAACGCAACCAATAGTTAAAGTTCAGTGCACACACAGCACTCCATATTATAAGTCATCTAACAATAGGATGTAAGAGAAGACAAAAATTATTTTTCTTCCAACCATCTGTCTAATAAAAATATTACATGGTAAGTATGGTAGTTACGATGATTCTAGAAGGTACCAAGTACTTCATATATCCCTTTTGTGGTTGTTATGGTTATGACCTTTTCTCCATCTTGTACCTTGGCACCTAACACTGATAAGTATGCTTGCTTCCACAGTAAGACCTCCTTATTTGGCCAATGCTATCGGCACTTGGTACAGCATAAGACAAAGAAATACTACGCATGATATCTTCACCAACATCAACTACTATGCATTCGTTTTTTTAAAAAATCACACCGTCCTATCCTCACCAATTTTCTTACAGTTGAACTCGTATATTCTAGGCAAACATGCGCAAGTCGTATCTTTCTTGTTTGTCATGTGTTAGAAATGAATCTTGTTTTATTATAGGTTAGGTTAAGGTGACTGTAGCACTTAGTTGGTGATTTTATTTTCTATTATTATAGGTTAGGATGAGAGGTATTGATAGACAATTAGTGATTGTCTTATTAGTTTACTTGTGCAAAGGATCAGCTATTTATTGATTTTGTTTAATTGGCTAACAAAATTGTCTTATCTTTTCAATCCTACATATTATTACCTGCAGATTTTGTGGCATTTCGTATTGGTGGAGCCAACTTGCACTAAGCTTCTAGGGAGGAAACAAAAGAATAATCAAGGTAGTAGAGTTATTAGCACCAGCAATAGCAGTAGCCCAAAGATCTACTTATATATAAAATATGCAACCCACTACAGCTCTTTAAATGCTAATTCTCTCAACTCTCATGCTGCCACATCATCTCATTAATTTCCACCATTTAAATGCCAATTCTCTCAACTCTCATGCTGCCACATCATCTCAATAATTTGCACCGTAATGTTTGAGTCTCAGTTGTCCATATTGTCAATTAGCAATTTAGATCCATCAAATCCAACACCGAACATAGATATTCCAATATCTTTCTCTACTTATTTCTTAACAATAATACTTAGCATCGCATATATTATTAAAGAATTCCGCAGCAAAGCGCAGGGTGCCACCTAATTCATGTGACATTCAGTTCCTTTTCTTAGGACAAGCTATTAGCCCAAGCAAGAGCAGTAGCTGAGACACTGTAATCAGGAGAAAGAGTACCATCCAAGTACGTTATATCTAAGCTAGGGGAATCACAACATCCATAACATGATATAGAGGAAACCAATAAATGCTGATGATATAGAGGAAAAAATCTCGAGCTCAAACGCAAAAAAGTAATTGTCTGGTATGTATGGCGTACACGTTCACAGCTCTGTCAAATAAATCCTACTAGTATGTCGTAAGTGGTAATAAGGAAGCACATCCTTTTTCCAATTAGTTGACCCTGTCCGAATAAAAATCTGTGGCAAATAATGCAGAAGATTGCATGAGATTCCTGATATGAGCCACACAATATCCTATGTACAGGTTGACAGCGACGGCAATATTATTGGAGAGGCACCCAGGACTTTGCAGATTCCTGCGGATTCCAAGTGCAGTTAAATAGGCCAGCATGCCCGACCATCTGGATTGAATTGTCAATACCATAAAAGGGGATGATGCCAATCCGTCCCCTTCAAACGGTACAGGTGTAGCAATTCAGTAGTCCCCTGCCACATCCTTCTCTCATATTAAGAGCCCCCAGATGCAACATCCTCACAACATCTTATCTCAAGTCCACAGAATTATTCGTTGTTTCTTGCGCCCTCCACCTTCCTGCTCTCCCCGGTGCGCAGCGCAGCCATGGCTAGGAAGTGCTCTAGCTGTGGCAACAATGGGCACAACTCGAGAACCTGCAGCGGCGGGCACCGGGGTATGGAGAGCAGTGGCGGCGGCAACAGCAGCGGCGTGCGGCTGTTCGGCGTGCAGCTGCACGTGGGCTCCTCTCTCCCCACTCCCATGAAGAAGTGCTTCAGCATGGAGTGCCTGTCGTCTCCGTCGCCGGCGTACTACGCGGCTGCTCTTGCCGGCGCCTCCAGCTCCTCGCCGTCCGCGTCGTCGTCGTCGTCGCTTGTTTCGGTGGACGAGACCGCCGAGAAGATGACCAACGGGTACCTCTCGGATGGTCTCATGGGCAGGGTTCAGGAGAGGAAGAAGGGTGAGTCCAGAACTTCTTGACAGGTCCTCTTGATAATATAAATAAATTCTTTTTCATGGTTAATAATTGAGCCTCTATCTATGAGAGAAGAAGTTGTGTTTTGTTTTCCCAAACTGTTTCATGCCTGGCTGAATCTTTTAAGGTTATAACTAAGGTTGTTGTTTCAGAGTTTGTATCTTCCTATAGATAGATGCCTACGCCTCCTGTCCCAATCCTTCACTTTCAGCGCCTCAATAATAAGATGTTGTTATATGCCGGAGCATCGGAATTTTCAGCTCGCATGAATTCGTCCTAAAATAAAAAAAATTCTGCCTCCATCAGGTGTTCCATGGACCGAGGACGAGCACCGGCGGTTCCTGGCCGGCCTGGAGAAGCTCGGGAAAGGCGACTGGCGAGGCATCTCCCGGCACTTCGTCACGACGCGAACGCCGACGCAGGTGGCCAGCCACGCGCAGAAGTACTTCCTGAGGCAGAGCAGCCTCACGCAGAAGAAGAGGAGGTCCAGCCTCTTCGACGTGGTACGGTCACGTTCCTGCCACGCATCAACCGAAACCTCTCTTCACGTTTCCAGCAGTGTTATTAACTTTTCCTTCTTTTTTTCCCGTCAGGTTGAAAACAGCGAGAAGGCGACGAGCACCATGTCTGAAACGGAATTCCCTGCTCTGTCTCTCGGCTTCAGCAGCAGCAGGCCAAAGAGGCCTGAACACGCTCTGCCGCCAAGCCTGGCCCCGACGCCGCGCTGCTCGGCGGCAATGAGCACGTCGGTGAACTTTGTCGCGCCCAGACACCACCCGTCCTTGGTGATGTCGAAGCCGCCTCCGGTGAGCCTGCAACAGGCGCCGGACCTGGAGCTCAAGATCTCGACGCCCAGGCCGACCGACCAGTCACCCAGGACTCCGTTTTTCGGGACCATCAGGGTCACGTAATCGTGTACGACCACGAGCCGGAGATGAGATGATTGAAAGATTTGTCTCTAGAAGGAAGACCTTTCGCTCGTCTCGTCTTGTCTCGTGTCAGGGCAAAAAAAAAAGGAAGGGCTTTTGCTAGTGGTGTTGTATGTGTCGTGTTCTCGGCAAAACGATGCCGTCCATCATGTACGTATATCGTCGTCTGAAGATGAGACTTTACTGGCCTAAAAATATAAGTTTACCTGCGCAAATAAAGAACGGCTGCCGATCCCTCCTCCACTCCACTTTATGTTGACACAAAGGCAGCTCAGACTCAGAGTGGGTTTGTTTTCTTTTGTTTTTATGGGATGGGGATGGTGAAAGATGAGCTCACCACCTGTTCGGTTTGGATTATTGCGGTGGATACTGACTTGCAGTCACTAGCTGCTGGTGCCGGAATCGCTCGGTTTTAATTTGGTTTGGTATGGTTCGCATCACCTCAAGGTGTTCCTAGTCCTACTGACGTTGCCACTGGAACCAAGCATTGGTCTCTGCACAAACTAACACCTACCAACAGAGAGGTTAAGGGAGGTCAGCAGAGGTTACATCTAGTCTAGCCACTTAAAAACGAGAGGTCAGAAATTCAATTCCGGTTACATCAAACCTGTAACCCCATCTCATAATCATTCTGACCGTATCAATACATCCATCCACGTATCAACCATATTTACCCGCGGTCCAATCCGTCCCATGAACACGAGTTACCGGTGAACCAGGTCTGCTGTGTGCGTCATGATGCAAAGACCGGGCGGGAACCACATGATCCCTGAACAAATATCTCGTCTAACAATCAATCACCCGCCCAGAACAGACGGCCTGACGCGCGGCGCCCGCACGGTGGTCGCCAGCGACAACAAAGTCTCACGCGAGAAAGCATTAGCAACGGTGGTTGCGGGTCGCGTCGCTCTCGCCCTCGGAACAATTCCGTTCTCCTCTCGGGGCAAGTAATTGCCTCCTGATACAATGATCAGGCCATTTACCTAACAAATCACATATGCTTGCCAATTCGAGACTAAACAATTGCGGCATCATCAGTGGGAGGATTAGGACGTTGTGTCGAGTAGAGACCACGGCTAAGATGCAGAGATCGGGGACGTAGGCCCCGGCGAGGTTGCAAAGGTGATGCCGATCGGTTAACGTGAGAAACGGGCTCCGGAACTTTGCAGGAAGGAACAAGGTAAAGGGAAGGACCATGGGACAAGAAAAATCCGGGCAGACAAAGTTGGTGTGCGGCGAAATCTTATCTTTGATCATTTGATCCGCGGTGGATATGGTAGGATAAGAGGCCCTTTTCAAGTCTTTTTTTCTGACATCAGAGTTTCCCAGTTTTTAAACTCCAACACGTACCACTTACAAGAGATTAGGTAGCCGCACTGTTCTTTTCGAACCCGGTGCTCCATGAACAATCCGCCATTCAACAACAACAAAAAAAAAGTTATTCAAAAAGGGCTCACTTGTGCAAAAGGAAAAAAAAGTAGAATAAAATCCGTCAGTCTCCTACACCTACAGTACGAGATTTCAATCGCATATTTATCCTCCTACGTTTCCAGAACCTACGAAAAATGGATCGTACTCCATATATAGCTGCAGCTGTTTTCAGCACCGATGTGATGACCATCTGTCACGAGCCCACCAAAGCCAGAAGCCACGGACGGTAGGAACGGCGACTCGTGCAGCGCTGCCCGGCCAACCACGTCGCGGGCGGCGTCAAATCACGGCACCGAATAATGCAGGAGGAGCCCAAAAAACGGTGGCCCTGTTCGTTCCGAACTGATTGGCTATTCGTCTGGTCCCATCGTACGTACTGCCGCAGATGTTACGAACACGACGGAGACCATGGACGGCCAGTCCAGAGAGAAACCTGCCAAGGCCACCAATCCGGCAAACGAAGCCGTCTCGTACGTACCTCCTTGTTTTCGGGGCACACGCAACGCAGGCTTCAAAGTCTTCTTCTCAGTCCCATGTACCAATACCTGTTGCCGAGAAAAGTTTGGGCGTATCGCTGTACTGGATGATGATGTCAAGGATGAGACGAACTCTTTCGAGAGCCTTTGCTTGTTCCTTCGTCGCTCCGAACATTCACGTCGGCCCGGCAGCGTAATAATTCAGAGCAAAGTGAACAGTTTTGTCGCGTGATGAACGAGCGGGTGCCACACGGCGAAGACTACGACCGTTTTGGTGTTTACCAATCATGAATCCTCAGTGGCTCGATCGTCGATTTGTTTGCTGGGAGAGAAACATGTGTTACTTGCTTTTAAATATCTGCAAGACCAAGCTGAGCATGGAATTCATATGCGTAGCACAGCGCTACTTGTTTATAGGAGATATTATATACTAATCTCTATGAGTGACACCACAAAACGAATGAGTAAGCTACACGAAGATTCTTCGCAGAGATATAAGAGGGTGAAGGTGACAGTTGGGATGAAAGATTGAAAAGGAATCCAACTAGTCTCCTAATTCTGCAGCTGTACCGTTGGTTTACAATCGTGTTGATTTTAATGCCTACTTGTATCCGTAGAGACTCGATCTGACTATTCAAATTCGCAACAAATTGACTTAGCGCCAGGGGAAGAGGTGTGGCATCATAATAATCACCCCTCCGTATGCACGGAACGAAGCTACTTTTCAATGATTGAGATATCCAACCCACTCATGTGATTATGGTCAAGGAACATCAAGAGTTTGCATACTATAAGAACTATTTTTTATCCTTAAAATGGTTAATATTCAGTGACGACTGGTGTAGATTGGCTCCCCGTGAGCTTGTCTTCTTTACACGGATAGATGGGTTTAAACCACCAATATTGTATAACATCTAACTGATAATTTCGAAAATGATTTAAAATAGAATGTTTTTGAAGATAATAAGTCATACTAACACACACGGACCTATCTCAAATACTTTTCAAAAGATGCAATTAAAAGTTGATAGGCAGATTGCACTATTTGATTTCTAGACTCAAAATATACTATGATATTTTTAAATGGAATTTTTTCTAGGTAGTAGAAGATGTGCTTTGTTGCTGGGAGAAACATGTGCGATTGCCTCAAGTGATGAATGAAATCTCAAAACGAATGAGTAAACAAATATTCTTGAAGAGAAAAATAGGTTTAAGTCGACATGAAGAGTTTTTTTTTAAAAAAAAAGAATCATTAAATAGCCTCCTACTTCTGTACCGTTGGTATGCTGACTTTAGTACCTAGTTGTGTATTCGTAGAGACTTCATTGCACCATTCAGTCTCATGATACATCACATCAATGCGGGAGGAAGGTGAATAAAAGAGCCGGAGAATACACTGCATAAGCCATGTTTATGCTACAGTTAAAAGATTAAAAATATTCAAACCACTCGTGTATTGTGGTTAATGAGCATGAGGAACCTACAAATGTACATAAGATAATTATACTTCACACTTCTTCATCTCTCATGTTCTATTGCGTAGGGGCTTCAGCCCCCCCCCCCTACTCCCTCTCCTGCCCTGACACATACCACAATGAGATGTTAAGTAGAAAATATCGCGCGGCAACTATGTTATTTGTATTAGAGCTCGGGTTGTCATCATCATTTTGTTATTTATTATATTAAAAAGATAAAATAAGAATTTTGTATATCTTATAAATAATATACCATAACATTTTACCTCTCAAATAATTTCTTTTACCATTCTAAGTTTCTCAACTAAATTGGTTTATGACAGCGGTCCTTTCAAATTGTCTTCAGAACGTTCTTTATTTGTAACGATTTGATCAACTTGTATAACCAATTTTTTCGTCACCTCACATGTTCCTTTTGTCGTTTGTGTCATTGATGGTGGCAAAGGAAAATAGCTTACATTTCATTATCTTTTTGGAAAATATGTCGCATAACAAAATAAAATACATTTGAATAATATACCGATAATAGAATAGTTTTATGAAATTTACCATAGTTTAATGATATTTGAAAAGTTGTTGAGTTAGCACTTGTTATTCCACGAAAAGGAAAATGTCTATGCCCGTCATTTACCAGCAAGGAGAAAAAGATTAAGTGGAAAATGATTTGAGGAAATTTCTAGGAGGGATAAAAATGGTTACAAAACTAATAAATCTATTTGGATTCACAAGAGAGAAAAAACCGTTGTTGTCAGAATTTAGCATTTGTTGTAAAATGGTATTGTGCAGTAGGATATGAGATAGTTAATACCTTATGTTCAAGTAGATAGTGATTATGTGATACTCATTTTCAGTGTAATTACAGTGACAAACAATTCCTTGGCTTTATTAACCTATATACCTTTTTAAATGGTGAATATTACTCTCATTCGATGTATGTCAGAGGTCATCAATTGTTTTTTTAGGTATTGAATTGTTTAATTGATTGTTTTGCATTGTAGGAGGTTCTCTATATATAAGGGATGACGTAGGAATGATTTAATGTGGGGTGGATTCTATTTTCCACCTTCTTCACATTAATTGCTCTTTACATAAGAGTTTGATGTAAGTTCAAAGATAAATTATTTTGTTTGACTTGTAAAACCAATGATTAGAACAAATACATATTTTTATAGATTAAAAATATATAATAAAACTACTAATAGCATTTATTTATAATAATATAAATAAAATTATATGTGCATTTAATTTGCTGTATGAATGCTGCATGTGTACGCCAATTTTTTTCTAAAATGGAATATTCTATTTAGACAACTTTCTATGCAAGCATCAAAATAATAAATATTTATGTTATTAAAATGCAATAATAACACAAATGGTAATTATTTGTAACAATATAAATAAACATGAGATATCTGCCTAATATATTGTATATTATTGCAAGCCCAAGTCCTGCACAAGACATGAGTTACAATGTATGTGTTTCTTGAGAACATAGAGAAAGAAAGGGTGGATTAATAAAATTTGGATAAAAGATTAATGCTGAAAGGATAGAATAAAAAAATTTAATTAGAGAAGGACTTAAATATATTGGGCCAAAGGATCTAGAGGATAATAGTATATTTCGGGAAGGATCTGGATGCAATGTTACCATGTGGTGGGAGGACCGGGAAAAATATTCAATTTCTTGAGGGATCTAGAAGAAACTATACAGAGAGGGATGGTGGAAGGACGGAAACAATATGTAGATGCAATACGCGACGAGTGCATATGGAATGGCTAAGATCTTTCCCTAGAGAGATCCAACGGCTAATATTTGTTGGGTGACGTGGCGTGGCTCTTTTGCAAGAAAACCCACGCGTTTTAGAGATATAGAGATCGGATGTACACTAGTAAATCTAATGCGGATAACAAATGATATTTTTCCACTATATTTCCAGTTATTTTTTTGGTCCTCTCGTTTTACACTCAAAAAAGATTTGTTTCTCACAACATCAAACCAAGGCACATGCACGAGATTACAAAATATATTGAGAGGAATATTTTTTTGGACAAATCCTTTCATTCTATTTTTTTAGGGTCGCCTTTCATTCAATTAAGGCAGGATTACAATAGGCATACTTCTTAGTCCAGTAGATAACCGGTCCAAAAGTGATGGCCCAAAGGTTACCTAAGGCATATGCTGGGCCGAAGCAAATGTAGATTGGGCCGAGCCCATTTGGGCCGATTTAAGCTGCCAACAGGGCCTCGTACGAGATTGCCGCACAAGTTCTGGTAGAGCTGATGATGAAGGGCTTGACGCATAAACCCAAATCATTTTATTGCAAAGACTTGCGACTGATCCATCCTCGGTTCCTGACCCGATGCATGGGACCCTCTTCCTCAGTAGAGCACATACAGTACAGTGCTGTAATTGCTCCTGTGACGTTCCAGACGTGGGGAGAAGCACCGGGGCCAAGGCACATCAATTCAATCGCCACTAGTGCGCTGATGGTGCCAAGTCTTGCGCGCTGGCAGGAATGATGGAGCCGTACCCGTACCGCCGCGCATCGGAGGATCGGAGCCTGCCACGGCACGGTGCGGAGTTTAATTGCAAGGCGATCATCAATCGATCGGTCCGTCACCTCCGATCCGCGCCGGCCGGTCTCCGTGTCGCCAGCCGGGAGGCAGGTTCGCCATGACCAAGACGCGCTAGCCGCGCGACGCACGGGACCGACCTCGCGCCGTAGGGCGGGCTGGCTGGCGAGCCCATCATCAAACCGCGCGGCGCGGGCACGGATTCACCGACCGGCGCGACGTGTCCGGGCGGGCCACGTGCCACGGCTCTCCCCGTCGCTTTTCGTCGTCCTCGTCTCCGTCGCCACCACCGCGCGCAGCCCATGCTCGCGTGCCGCCGCGACCGCGACCCGCGCGCGCGCTGACGACCCCACGTCCACGGCTTCCAGAAGAAGAAGACCCCGTGCGCGACGTGTTCCGGCTCGTCGCCCGCGCACATGGGGAGCGCATGTGACCCCCGGATCCCGCACCACGTACGGCTTGCACCTCACCCATAGCTTTATCAAGCCGTTGCTGCTCATTACTTAAAAGAAATCAAGCTGTTGCTGCTGAGCTCGCCGCGTAACCTATGCCGTGCCATGATATATGCTTGCTAACCACCTCCTCGAATCTTGGACCCCGCAACAGTAACCAAAGGCTCATCAACCAGCAGCCACGATCACCAGCTCCGGTAGTTTATTTCTGGTGACGAGGGACGTGGATGGACCAGGATTCAGTGCTGCCAGGATCGGTTGACAGTCTCGTCGCCGTGGCTGCGCGCGCGACGGGAACGGAGAATGCTTGGCTTCTCGGGAGACCGAAAAAGGAGGTCTCGAATTCCATCCGCGCACCACGTCCAGCACATTCTAATCCGTCAATCAGCAGAGTGATCATCAGCTGGATGATGACGATGCACTAACCCTAACAATTCTCTCCCCCTTTTTCGCACCTTTCGTTGCTTCGATTACAATCCATAACGACGCTTTGTCTCGTTCATTTTAGCGTCACTCTCCTCCTGCTAATCCTATGCCTTTTCTTTTCCGTGGCGCCGTGGTTTGTTCTTATCTTATCGGGTTGGTTCCTTCTGACAAATGGCCATTGGCCAGAGACACAGATACATGCTTTGCCACGTCGGCGTGGATAATGTGCCTCCTCGGTTTAGTTAGTTGACAGTGGCCTTTTTGCGGTCAGACATGATCAGGGATTGACCGGCCCAGGCCACCAGCAAGGCCTGATCGCCCCGGCCACCCGAAAGAAAAGAGAAGATCTTCGCGGGATAAGAGGGGCTGACGAGGATCCATTCCTCTGATGACAGAATAAAATCGAGTAGTACGGGAGTAGTACTCATTTGTTGGGACGGTCGTTTCACATGGTATTCGTGGGGACCCGACCGGAAAATGCCCCTGCTGGACACATTTCCTGGGATGCTCCGCTTAAACGACCCGGGGAGATGATGGCAAGGTTCGAGCCTATCTGTATCGGCTTCCCGGCCGGGATGAGTTATTTGCAGTAAAACTGGAACAGGCTTGCGGCGTGCATTCAGAGCTCGGATTTCTCTTGTTGGGCTCTGTTCATGTCCGGGGGAGTGGGACAGACCAAAGTTGCTTGCACTGGAGACGAGTGGCGACAAAACTCGGATTTTTCGGAGCTCATACACTAGCATTGATAGACATTAGACCACAGCGTCCATCTCAACAGGAGCTTCAGATGCACACCGCGAGACCAATTATTGTGTCCTCTCAATTGACCTCTTTGGGTGTGTTCGTTTTCAGGTATATAATTTTTAGAGGGGTCAAATCAAAGAGAATTTTATCATTTTGAAGTACTAAATAAAGTCTAATCTCGAAACTAATTGCAGACTCCCTATCTAATTCACGAGACGAATCCAACGAGGGTAATTATGATGTTATTAGAAGATATTTACTGTAGCATCACTGTAGCAAAATATAGATTAATTAGGATCATTAGATTCGTCTCGCAAATTAGAGGGGGTCGTGACATAGGTTTTGTCATTAAATTAATAAAAGTACTTACTAAATAGTAAGATTCTCTTTGATGTGATGGGTATAATTTTTAGAGGACAGGAAACGAACAGGGCCTTAACCTGCTTAACAGTCACTGCGTGCTAAGGATACTCTCCCTAACGGATTGGTACCAAGTACTGCTCCCTCCGTCCCTAAATGTAGGACGTTCTAGGATTCAAACAACAAAATAATCAATGTGTCAAAAGACTACCATACCCCTTCATTTTTACCTTCATCCATTCATCCATTAACTCTCCCACCAACCCCAAAGTTTGTCCTATTTGTAAAACGTCTTATATTTAGGGAAAATTTTGAACTCCAAAACGCCCTACATTTAGGCATAGAGGGAGTAGTACGCAGCATATCTTGGCTTCGAAGTAATTTAAGTTTTTCGGATAGGCTTTGCAGAGCTAGGTGGTTTTACTAATCGCGTACTCTAGTGGACGTTCTGTGTGTCTGCTTCGTACACAGCAACCAAGCGTAGGCACGCCTCTGGTCTGTGTCTCTTCCACCGCTTACTGCGTTCTTAATCGCGTCCACGTCACTGTGTCGCTGTTACTTGCTCCATAATCAATTTACAGTTACTCCACTGCTAGGGCAAGACCTCACCGTGCCTCTGAAAAGTGACCAAGACTCCCACGGATAGATAGCATATAATTGCGCCCACAAACGGTCGCCGCCATTGGGCGGAATCCGGGAGCTTGGACTTTCGCATTCGGGTGCGCCCCCAATTGACAGCCTAACCGATTATAACTATACGGAACCTTGGCGCATTATGCCTGGGAGCAGACAAGTTGTTAGTAACTTTTTCCTCACTGAAAAAACACATCGGGAAGGGCGGGCTCGGATTGGTCCAGTGCCGCTTTCAACGACAGAGAACAATGCGGCTTTAGTTCGTTGATGAGTATGAAGAAGAAGATAGCGACGAGAGGGCTTTCCAGTAAGCAACCGTATCATCGGAGAATCGGGAGGCTAATATTTTTCCATGTCAAAGAGCTTGCGCAGCACGGAAGATTTGGTAGACGCTGAAGAAGCTGATACAGCAAGATAAGGCAGAATCTGCGTTCTACCTGGGGCTGTAATCTATGCCTCCAAGCCTCACATGGGACGCGCGCACGTGCAGCCTCGGAATCTCAAAGCGGGAGAGCAGTGAAGCAAACCACCGGTGCTTACCTTTGCCACTTGGACCTACAAAACTGCAGTAGCCTGTATAGTACTCCTACTTATTAGTGCTAAGATACTGCCTATCAGTACTAAACAAGGGATGGATGGATGGATGGATGGATGGATGGCTTGCTTTGTTTCGGAAGGAGGACTAGTAGTGGTGCGCATGTGACGGGGGAACATGGAACCCAGAGGCCGAAGCGGATAGAGTTGCCGGCCGGGGGAACCGGTCAAACCTTGTGGTCTAAGCACTTTGGACTTTGCCGATCTTGTAACAGGATTCTTCGTTACCACTGTCTTTGCAATATTCAATTTTGTTTACGGTCCTATGTACGGTGGTAGGGGCTGCAAGGCTAAGCTGTTGCCAAAAAGATTGTAACCCATTAATAGAGTACATATTTTTTTACCCATGGGCGTGGAATGCTCGAGACGTGTTCATGGAAAGCATGTGGTTCGCTTGTGAGCTGGTCCCTTCCGGATGGCGGAACATGATGGAGTCTCAACGCCCGTACGTGCGGGACTGCTGCTCTGTTCGGTCGCTGTCGTTGGGTGAGGCCGAGTCGTCAATCCATTTCCCTCCCGGTTGATCCCTCAAGTGCTACTAAATCAAAGGTCCTTTTGCACAGAGAGCGCTTGGTGTTTTCTTTAGAAGAAAAAGAAAGAAATGAAAGCAATAGCAGAAGTCGGAACACTGTAGCATTCCCGGTTGGGCACAACAGACGAGCGTTAAGTCCTAGGCGCGCGGCGCGGGTGCTTGATGGATTTGCTCGGTTTCATAAAAGCAAGGAAGGAGTGCGGTGCACTTGGATTGGACGGGATGGGGAATGGATTGGATCCCCGATCCCGGACCAGATGCACCGGCCCAATCCTTCCCCCTTCCATTCCAGGCTAGCACGTACTGTGACTGTTTTGGTGGTGCTCTTATCCAGACGAGACCACACGCGACGGATCCATCGACCGTGACCTGCGTACCCGATGCATGCACGGAGCGGATTCGTTGGCGTCTTGCCCAAGCACGGAAAGTGTACCCGGCCGAGCCGTCTTGCCGAAGCAAGCAAGGATCCCAAGAATGGAATGGAAGGTGTGGACGCCGGAGTTCTCCGGAAACAGTAGACCGTTCGCGAAGCTCGATCGGTTCATGAGCTGGTGGGACTTGAGAGGAAGCAACCGCCCATCTGCTGGCCCTGGACCAGGGATCACGGTTATTCACAGGCTCGGTCGGGGTCCACCGGGGCATGCCCGAACCCGTGTTCAAGAATCCACATCCCATCGCAGCGTTCGGGCTCAAGAAGACAGGACGCAACAGCAACAGGGACGGCGCGTGCTGCTGCCACAGGAGGGGGGGGTGTGGGGGTTAAAGGAGCTATGCCAAAGCCCAAAGGCTGGCTAGAAAGAGCTTATTACTAGTACTAGCAGAGGCGTAGGGACAATCAAGGGATTGATGCAAAGCAAGCCAAGGGCCTGTTCGTTTCCCCTATCTAATTTTTAGAGGGATCAAATCAAAGAGAATTTTATTATTTTGGAGTACTTAAATAAAGTCTAA
The DNA here is from genome assembly GCA_031894775.1 of Chloris gayana. Lineage (NCBI taxonomy): Eukaryota > Viridiplantae > Streptophyta > Magnoliopsida > Poales > Poaceae > Chloris > Chloris gayana. The sequence continues at coordinate 52,251 of JAUNZO010003806.1, read as the reverse complement.
TCTCGAAACTAATTGCAGACTCCCTATCTAATTCACGAGACGAATCCAACGAGGGTAATTATGGTATTATTAGAAGATGTTTACTGTAGCATCACTGTAGCAAAATATAGATTAATTAGGATCATTAGATTCGTCTCGCAAATTAGAGGGAGTCGCGACATAGGTTTTGTTATTAAATTAATAAAAGATCTACTTAAATAATAAGATTCTCTTTGATGTGACAGATATCTAAATTTTAGAGGTGGAAACGAACGGGGCCCAAGTCTCGCAGGAAGAACTAGCTAGGCCGATCATTATCATAACTAGCTAGGCCGATCATTATCATTGCAACGGTGTCCGAATAATGAAGGCTTTCACTGTTGCTGCCGTAGGTAGGGAATGAGGGAACAGACAACCTAGGCCGGGAGCAAGCAAAGCCATCCAAGCCAGGCAAAGGTGCCTTGCTTGCTTGCTTCCTTGCCCGACGTGACCCAGCTCGCTCAAAGCAAAGCTAATCAATCGCCTGGCTGGTGGGTCCAAGCCCCGCCTGCGCTGGTGAAAGATGAGAAGGCAGCAGGGCATTCTGGACGCACACTCCTTCGATGATACGGTGAAACCGTAGAGAGGTTAATTGCCGGTGTCCCAGGGTGCAAGCAAACGCACGTTAACACCGTACGTGTAAGTGAAGACGGGGACAGGTGTAGCGCCACGTACAGTACAGTACCACCTCAACGCCGAGCAACTCCGTTTGGTAAGAAAGCAGCGACGTCGGAGCTGCACCTGTCCCGTTCGCCATCCCTTCGCTAAAAAAAGAAAACCACGTCGATCCTGTTGGTTCGAAACAAGGAAAACATGTCGAGCTCGCCTCGGAGCGGCAGAAGCTGCCACCACGCGTGGGCATGGGAGCAGCGTGAACCGGTCAGTGTCAGCCTTGCGCGGGATCCACGTGACACGCGGTGAGCTCTCGGCGAGTAGATTAGAGTAGTTTGATGGCACGCCAAAGTTGTTGTTGGTGTCGTCATCTCATCCGGTCCGCAGCGCATGCTACTACATGGGACAGCTTAACGTGCGCGCCACTGCTCCCCACTAATCGGCATTTACAATCTCGAACGGTCCGGTTAACGCCAGCACGACCTGCCTCATTTAGTTTTCTCTCGTAATAACGGTACGCGCTCCCTATTCAACGCACACACGGATCGGATTGAACCACACACACACACACACACCGGTCCTTGCGTACTGTTTGCCCACATTTACTGGTACTAGCACTAGGCTACAGTTCTAAGTAGGAGCATTGTTAGTCACGTCTTGATCTCTTTATTTTTTTCCCCACCCGGAGTGTTGTTTATCCGCTTTTCATTCATTGAAAATTGTCACTTGAACGAGTGGATATTTCGGCTCCTTTTATTTGTCGTGTAGTGCGGCGGCGACCCTTGACACGGTTTGATGCTGTGAGATTAGGCAAAGCATGGTCGTTCAATTCAAGGGCACACAGACTAGTCGGGCTGGTCAGGCGCAGGCAGGCGGTCGAGTCGTGTCGGGTTTGAGGGGAACGGTTTCGGCGGTTCTTCATGCGCGGCAGCGGTTGGGCGCAGTTGGCAGTACACGCCCGTACACGCGCGCGTCAACCCGTACGCCACCGCGCCTTCCCTTTCCTCTCCTTCCCTCGCCACTGTGATACTAGATCAGATCGCCATCAACCCGGCCGCTTTATCGCCCTCTTCGCCTCGTCGTGATCATAACCACACCAGAGAGTCTGGAGGCGCGCGGGATCGTTCCCCAGCCACCGGATGCCCGGGCCCGGCCGATCGACGGGCAGCGCTTTCGCAACGAGACCGGTCCAGGCGTCAGCAAGTTTTGGCGCTTTGCGCCCGCCGTTGTGGACGCTACGGGTGGCACGCCCCCTCGCTTCGCGCGCACCCCGTATCATCGCGCCCGGTGCGTCTCTTGCACAGACCGGTCGCCGCGCTCGCACCGACAGGGAGGGAACAGCTCCGCGCCGTGGTTTGCACCGCATGCAAGTTGTTTCCATTGCCGCCCCCAAAAGGTCGTTTCCCCTGACCCCAACCGTGGTGCCGAGCGCTGCCATACTGGCCGATTTTCCGGGACACCACCAAAGGTTTCCAACCTACAGGCCACTGCTGCTGAAACCGGAGAAAATCGTCTCGTTCTGTCCGGACCGACGTTTTAAACTCGCAACTTGCCCGCTTTTGTGACTGCCACCACTAAAACCTCCGCTCGTACAGTACAAACAAAAATCTGGCGAGAAACAAACGACGCGGCGCGCCATTCGGTCTCGCTCGCCGGCGAAGACCGCGGGCTCGCTTCCGTTCCGCGGGAAACGCCCATATCCGGTGGGCCCGGAAGGAGCTGGAGCCCGGTTGCCTTGGTCTTATCCCGTGCCCACTGCTGCTGCAAGCGAGTCGTCGTCCCCCCACGAGAAGAAAGGAATGGCGAGTAGGTGGACCGGGTCCCATCCCCATCTCCGTCTCCCTCCCACGTAGCAGCCGGCACGCGCGCGGGCGTGGCCTGCGGTATGGGCGAACGCGCCTGCGTGGCGCGGGAAAGGGGACCCGGCCGTTGGATTCGGTGCATGCACTGGACCTTGCGGGCGGTATCCGCCTCCTCGGCCGTTGGATTGCACTGGGTCCACTTGCCTCGCCCCCTTTCTTCCTTTCCCTAAACAACCGCTAGAAATAAGCACTTCTTCTTCTTGGAACTAATAAAAAAACACACTGTTAACAGTCCACGGCATTCCGGATCAAACAATTCCCTCACTTTTAGTACGCGCGTAAGTACGTTCCTGATTTAGTAGCGGAATTAAATACGGACATTGACAGCGTAATTGAAAAGGGAAACTAGCCTAACCACATTGTTTAGCCACTGTACTACTACTGTCCAGGCAACAATACTAGTAGGTCAAAGAAATCCACATTATCCACAATTAGCCTGCGTCGCCGCTTTATTTTTTTAGAAAAAATTGAAAGAAAGGGAAGGTGGATATTACGGCATACCAAAATGAGCATACAGCCAAACAAAAGTGAGGGGAAGCAGGGCACGCCTGATCTTTTGCTTGGGGAAGGCAAAGCCCAACTCACAGTTTGGGTTCGGCGAGCCGGTCCACATGTGTCCAAAACAGGGGCGCCAGTCCCTACCCAAGGTTTCTAGAACCTACAGGAATATCGCTATCTGTGTTTAGGCGCAGGCAGGAACAGGACGCGGTGACCCAAACCCAACCCAAAGCAGGGCCGGGTCGGGTAGAGTAGAGAGGAGGAGAGCCCTACACGGTCGGACGCAGCGCCAAGCGCCCTCCCTACGTGTCCCCAACCGGGTGCCCCCACGCCTGACACCTCCCCTCCCTCCCACCACGCGTCCCTTCCGGAGCACACCCCATTTTCTCCACCACGATTCTGCTCTCTCTCGCTGGCCGTGGGCTCCATGAACGGGTGGGTCGACATGTCATTGAAACAAGTATGTCGGGTGGGAACTGCCTCGTCGCTGCTATGGAGACTCCGCCTCAGCGTGACCGTGGTTAGCTAACCGCGCGATCAGAGACACCCCTGGTTAGCGGAGCAGCATATAAACGCGCACCGCGTCGCGCTTGTCATCCCCATCCACACCTAACTCTTGCCTCGCGCCGTAAACCGAGTCCACGAGATCTTCTTCCTCGCTAGTACTAAACCACTCCACACTCCATCGATCCCCTTTCCCCGCCGTTCGCAGTAGGAGCAGCCGCCGCGCCAAGATGATGATGATGGGCGAAGGCATGAGCGTCCCGCCGTGGTCGCCGTCCCACCCGCACCACCACCTCCCGGTGAGCGGCGTCGACGTCTCCGCCGACGACGAGATGACCCCGTACCTCCTCGCCGCGCTGCAGCAGTACCTCCCCTCCAACGACTACTCCTCCGGCGCCGGCCTCGACTACTCCTCCGGCGCCGGCCTCGACTACGGCGGCTGCGGCGACGCCGAGGAGGAGGAGATGGCCGCCGCCCTGGACGCGTACGCCTCCGACGAGTTCCGCATGTACGACTTCAAGGTGCGGCGGTGCACGCGCGCGCGCAGCCACGACTGGACCGAGTGCCCCTTCGCGCACCCGGGGAGAAGGCCCGCCGCCGCGACCCGCGCAAGTTCCACTACTCCGGCACGGCGTGCCCGGACTTCCGCAAGGGCGGCTGCAAGCGCGGCGACGCCTGCGAGTTCGCGCACGGCGTCTTCGAGTGCTGGCTCCACCCCGCCAGGTACCGCACCCAGCCCTGCAAGGACGGCACCGCCTGCCGCCGCCGCGTCTGCTTCTTCGCCCACACGCCCGACCAGCTCCGCGTGCTGCCCCCGCAGCAGCAGGCCAGCCCCGGGGCGCCGCCGCCGAGTCCTACGACGGCTCCCCGCTGCGCCGCCAGGCGTTCGAGAGCTACCTCAGCAAGACCATGTCCTCGTCGCCGACCAGCACGCTCGTCTCCCCGCCCAAGTCGCCGCCCTCCGACTCCCCGCCATTGTCGCCGGACGGGTACCGCCGCGGCGGCGTGTCGTGGCCGGGCGTGGGGTCGCCGGTGAACGACGTCCTGGCCTCCATGCGCCAGCTGCGCCTCAGCAAGGCCAGCTCGTCCCCGGCCGGCGGGTGGGCTGGGTACCCTTCTGCCTCTGCTGTCGCGTACGGCTCCCCCAAGGCTCCGGGGCTGTACAGCCTGCCCGCCACTCCGAGGGCGGCGCCGGCGACCGCCATGGTGACATCCACTGGGTTCATGCCCAGCCTGGAGCCGCTGGATGTGGGATTCGGCGTGGACGAGGAGCCCGTGCAGAGGGTGGAGTCCGGGCGGGCCCTGCGCGCCAAAGTGTTCGAGCGCCTAAGCAAGGAAGGCACCGTCTCCGCAGCTGAGGCGGCTGGTGGGGTCGGCGGCCCGGACGTCGGGTGGGTCTCCGATCTCATCAACTGAAGCAAGTTCTCGGTGGAGGTTCTTTTGCAAGTCACAAGAAGAAGTTCTTTTGCAAGTGACAAGAAGGAGGTTCGTCAGAGAAGCATCGCATCGCATCGTGATTTTCTAGTTTCCTTTCGTTGCTTCCAGTTCCCGCTAATCCCTCTGTACATATCTATCGCCATGTGAATGTTCTTGGTTGGTAGAGCGGAGGCAGCAGCAGGATGGTGGAAGGATTTGTTTTGGGGTTCCTGAGGCAGCTGCTGAAAATATCCCACAAAAATAGTTGCAAAAAAAATTGTAGAAATGTCTAGTAGTAGTAGGTGGTGGTGGTTTGTGTCCTCTCTGTGCATAGGAAGGGGTGTGGAGGCGAAGCATGGCAGGTCCGGTTGATTGCCATGGCGGCGATCAGGACGGAAGGAAGGTGGCCGGATTTCCAGTTCCAGCGGCAGCCGCTTGATTTCTAAGTTGATTCCCAAGCTTGCTTTAGGTTGATGATGATGTTTATTAGTACCTTTGTCGTATGTGCAAGGACTTACCAGTAGTAGATTGCAAGCCGCCTGTTGATTACTACCCATTTTGTTGATGTAATTTTTTGTTAAGCTCAGCATCCCGCACAGCATATTTTGTACTACCAATAGTAAGTACTCCTACCTTATTTAGTAGGCCATTCACCCACCATTGGTGGTGAATTCCCCCATGTAATGTAATCTCCCAGTTGTTATTAAAAGTAAATGATTAATGTTTTATCAAGTCTCGGCAGTTCCTAATTTTGCTGTTGGTGCGCCTGTCGCTTGCTCTCTGAAATGACGGGTTTTTGAGCCGGTGTCGGCGATTGGCCGCGGAAACTTCTCGAGCGCGAGGGCGCCGGGGTCGCCGGCCGGTCGTTTTCCTCCGCGGTGCAGCGGAAGACGACTACTTGCACGGCCGCCCGCCGTCCTTGTCGCCGCTGCACATGCGCCGCGCGACGAGGTGCTCGTCCGTCGCCACACAAGTGGTCGCCGCTTGAGCACTCCAAGAACGCTCTGCGCCCTCAGTACCAAGACGGGTGGGGTTCCACTGCGATTTTTGGTGCTTCGTTGACAAAAGTGACGCAGCTTAACTCAGGCCTGTTCGTTTCCGGCGCTCTAAAATTTAAGCACTCTCATTATTTAAGAATATTTCGATCAATTTAATGATAAAACTTTTGATAGATTGATGCTAATTTTCGAGATGAATCTAATGAAGCTTAATTAATCTATGTTTTGTTGAAGTGATGCTACAGATAACAGTCTTCTAATCACGACTTAATTATCCTTATTAGATTCAGTCTTATGAATTAGTCTAAGGACCTGTAATTTATTTTATAATTAAATTTTATTTAAGTACTTCTAAATAGTAAGATTCTTTTTAATATGACAGCTATAAATTTTAGACCACACCCAAACAAAACAGTGGTACTGTAGAACACAACGCGAATTTTTATCCCGATCTTACACAGTACAGAAGATGAGAAAAAGGAAACGCCGAGGCGTGAACACACCGCTATTACTGTCTAGTACTCCACCAGTGTCGTGACGTTAACAAGCAGTAGAGAGCACGGCGAGGTGTATGCTCTCGTCGCCATCGCCGACGGAGACCGGGGTGGGGCCGTCGACGGCGACGGAGCCCGGTAACGTCGCGTCGGCCGTAATTAACGAGGCAGCAGGTGGCGAGACAGGACCGGCGAGGCGCAGCGCTCCCATCTCCGATCGCGGCTGCGCCGGCACGTGGCACTGCAGTTCTCGGCTGTGTGGTCGTCTTTAGCCTGCACGCAGCTTCGCTTTGGTTGGCCTGGCTGCTGCTTGCCGGAGTAGAACAGGCGCGGTGGGGGACTCTCGTCTCGGCCCAGCGTGGCGGTGCGAAAACAGACCTGTCTCGTTCTGTGCGACAGGATGGCCTCCTTTTGCGGAATACTACAGCGCCTTTCACTTTCCTCTTCACAGCGGCTTTAAGCTTTTCCTTTATACCAATGGATAAGCCTTCCGCTACTCCCAGAACTGTTTTTATCGGGCCTTCTCCCTTTGACAGAGGAATTACGGTCAGCGTCTCTCTAAGTATGGATTAACGATGGCACCCAAAAATTGTTCAGCAAGTCTCACCCTATAATTAAAATAGATACAGAGTTGAGGGCTACCCTGTAATTCAAGAGCGATCGGAAGTGATCCGAGGAAGACGGAGAATAATGAATATTCGACCAATAGACTCTTGCATTATTTGAAAGAGCTCAAGTAATCCAATAATCGTGGACTATATCCAATTAGGTGCGGTGCATCTAAAGATGGCAACCCATAAATTATCAGCGGATAGTGCTTGCATCCACCTTTATCTGCGAGCTAAACACGATATTTATATCCATGCCCGTTATCCGTTGCGGGTAAGAACTCGGACCGCTATCCGTTATCCGCAGGTAACGGATATCCGCAGATATATCCATTTACCTAGCAATTTATAGATATGCAACAAAATTTTAAATCATAATCCATAAACAACATTCTATGAACCCAAGTCCCACAAGAAAAGTTACAAACATTCAAATATAAAATACAGCTCCAACCAACATAGTATTCTAAGTAAGAGCAATTTAGGCAAGTACTCGACGTAAAAATAGTTTGAGTTTATATATACCACGTATTTAGGTTTCTTAACGGGTATATGGATATCGGGTATGGATATGACGTTTTTCTATCCGTTTGTTTTATATCCGCGGATATGAAGTGTCACCCTTATCCACATCCATGGATACAAATAGGGATCCAAATCCGCGACTAACTGGTAGGATATCCGTGTACCTGCGGATAATGGATATATATTGTCATCTTTAGATGCACCTGACCGGTGCACTATCGAAAAATAGTTTAATTTTTTGACATCTAATTAGGTGGTATGGAGAATAAAAGACCAATTTTTCGGCTTTAAGAAGGCATATTGCCGGATGAAGCATTCCAGAAAATAGAATTCTTTTTAGTTTTGTGCTAGAATCAGACCAACATGCAGAAGTCTAGTCGATCAAATTCAATACAATATTAAAAATTATTCGCGAGCTGCTGTCGAGTATTACCCTATGGATATACATTACTCGGGAAATTGTTTATAGAAGCCATGATGACATAATATCGAAGAGGTACGACCGGTCGGAAGGACACACGAGTGGTGTCCGACCAATAGAAAATACGTTTCATAAATGTGTGAATATAACAATTGTGATTAAATTTTCTGTAGTCCTATAGTCGTTGACACTACTTGAGTGCTTGATTGCCTTTCATCGCATCGTGTACTGGCTGCATTATGTTTTGTCCACTGGCACAGTACGTATGTCCCGTCTCTTGTGTATCGGTATTAAAAAATCGTAGACCCCTGGTTATGCTACTTGTAGTTAGCACAGTGGCAGCAGGAATACACCGAGTTGTTTGTCAACTTCCGGTCCGGTGCAGGGTGATAAATACGGAATTAAACCCTAGACAATTCTAGTGTTTGTAAGAAGGAAAGGAACAACCCTATGCAATTCTAGCAATTTAACGGCACAAAGGAAACTGTCGGTGTAGGGGGATCGGGGGTCCCCCAAACCGAGCATGGGCTGCTTTCGGCCCACGAGACGAAGACGGCGGCTGCGGGATGAGGGAGTCCACAAAGCCCACGAAGCCCGATAGACCCGTGAAGCCCGGAGGAGCGGGAGCGTCGGTGGGGAGGAAGCTTCCCGGTAGCTTCCTCCGGCGCCCCAACCACCCGGAGTTAATGCGGCACTCAAGTGCTCGCGGCGGCGTCGCAGCCCGACGGGATGTGCGCGCGTCTTTCCCATGCGCCGCGTCTCGGGAAGCCGCGGCGCTACGGCGCCGGGAGGGCTCGTAGCCAATAGAATGGAAGAGGCCCGGAGCCCAAATCGAGAAAAAGAGATCGCAACGGATTTTGTCGGGATCGTGTCGGGATATCCCGGGAAGGACCGGACCCCCATCGGGCGTCCGGGTACCCCTCCGGGTACTTATACGAGTACTTCTCTCCGTACCCTATAAAAGGAGGGGGTACTCCCATGTAAGGGAAGAAGAACATTCGAATACACACACACAAGCGGGACGTAGGGTGTCACGCATCCATTGCGGCCCGAACACGGGTAAATCCTTTGTGTTCTTGCTCGCTTGAATCATCCGCGCTAAGCACGAGTAAATCCGTCCTTCCCAGAGCCTATCCGAAGGGAGCCTTGACGAGGCCCCCATTTGGAGGTGTGCTCACACACCGACATTTGGCGCGTCGGGTAGGGGAAGGTCGTAGATTTCACCGTGCACCGAAGACCTACTTGCACGGTCATGGAGAGATCCACGGAGACGCCGCGAACGGCGGACGGCGTCTCCGGTCGAGGCGTCCACGGGCGTCGACACCGCAACCGTCGCCGCGCGGGCGTTCCGGCTCGGCGACCGTGCCGTGCATCGCGGCAGCTGGACATGCGACGGGGAACCAGCCCACCGCCGACCGCGGCGCCGAGGCCGCAACGCCGCCGGCGTCCGAGCGCGCCACCGCTCGTCGCCTCTTCCGGGAGGAAGAAGGGGACGACCCCTTAACTGCCGTGAAGACCATGCTCAACAACCCACCGGCGGGACGGCGGGGAGAGCAAGCGAAGGAGTGGCTCATCGGCGTAGGCCGGCTCCTCGACACGGCGCGAGGCCGGGCACCGGGCGGGACCGTCCCGCCAACCGCCGCCACCACCGCCGGTCGACGGCAACCGCCACGCCAGCCGGGCACGGGACACGCGCCCACCGGTGGCTTCGCACACCGTCCACTCACCGCGAGGACGGGGCCGCCGCGATCCGCGCAAGGACCCGAACGAGACGTCGCCGCGAGGGAGAAGATGCTCGGGTTGGCATCGAGCGCTCGCGCGAGCGTGAGCGTGAGCGCGAACGGTCCTCCGCCCGCGAGGACGACGAGCACGAGCGCGGAGTCGTCCCCGAGCGCCACTCCAAGCGCAAGAGGGAGAGCTTGACCCCTCCTTCCTCGGGGCTGTGCCGCCCTCTCGACGCGCCTCGCGCGGGGTTACGTGGCCCGGCAAGTTCCGCCGGACCTCCCCGAGAGGTATGACGGCACCGCTCCTCCGACGAGTTCCTGCAGATATACTCCACCGCCGTCAAGGCGGCTGGCGGCATCGAAGACATCATGGCCAACTACTTCCATCGGCCCTCAAGGACTCGGCCGGTCATGGTTCATGAACCCGGCGCCGGAGTCCATTAGCTCGTGGCGCGGCTTGTGCCGGGAGTTCATGGCCAACTTCCGGGGGACATCGAAGCGTCCGGGAGCCGGATCGACCTGGACCGCATCGTCCGTAAGCCGGGCGAGACGGCTGCGGGCCTTCATGCGGCGCTTCGGTCAAGTCCGCAACACCATCCCGCGCGTCGACCCCGTCCGGGTGGTCTCCGCCTTCTGCCATGGCGTCCGAGACAAGGACATCCCGAGCGAGCCGGGCGTGCACCGGCCGGAGACGGTCACCGACCTCTTCCAGCTGGGCCGATAGGTGCGCCCGCCGCCGGAAAGCCCGGGCGTGGCATGACCCTCCGACTCGGGCCGACCGGGTGCCGCCTCTCCCAAGCCCGAAGGCGCCCTCTCCAAGAAGCAGAAGAAGAACCTTGCGCGCAAGAGCATGGCGGAAGAGGTGGCCGCGGGCCGGAAGCCCGTCCCCCGGGGCGCGGCGACCACCTCCCACGGGTGCCGGCAAGTCGCCGGCTAAATCCCCGGGTACATTCGCGTGCTACTTCCACCGCACCAACGACCACGACCGGTCGGAGTGCCGCTACATCCGAGGCGAGCATCAAGCGGCGCGACGAGCGGCGGGCGGCCGAGAAGGCCGAGAAGGAGAAGGAAAGGGAGAAAGAAGAAGTCGAGGTGTACCGGAGCGCGGACGACTCCATCACCGTGATTAGCGGGGGCTCCTCGAGCTTCACGTCCAAGGGCGAGGCCAAGCGCTTCCGCCGCGAGGTCCTCGCGATCACCGAGGGCAAGGCCACGGCTCCCCTGCCGAGGTGGGCGGACGTCCCCATCACCTTCGACAAGAGCGACATGGTGGACCACGACAATACCAAGGGGAAGATCCCTGCGGTCGTGTCGCCCACCATCCGCAACAAGAAGGTGGGGCGCACCCTCATCGATGGAGGCGCGAGCCTCAACCTCATCACCCCGAAGGTCTACGACTCTCTGCGGTGGGCGCGCGCCGACCTGCAGCCCTCCCGCCCTTTCTCCGGCGTGCTTCGGGTAGCTCCCGCCCACGGGCGGGATCGAGCTCCCGGTTACCTTCGGCACCCGGAGCAACTTCCGCACGGAGAAACTCCTCTTCGACGTGGGCGACATCGGCCTCCCCTACAATGCCATCATTGGGAGACCCGGCATAAACCAATTCATGGCCATACCGCACCACGCGTACCTTACGCTCGAAGATGCCGGGTCCTAAGGGTGTCATCGTGGAGAGGGCGGACGCCTGTCAAGGCGGTGGCTCGCCTCGAGGACATCTTGGCGGCCGAGTTGGCAGCCGACGAGAGCTCCCACGGGAAGAGGGCACATAGCGCCCTGGAGAAGCCCGCCGCACCTTCCGACTCCAAGCGGGCAAAGCTTTCGGCACCGGGGAAGTGTCTACCAAGAAGATCTCACTCGGGGGCTCGGAGGACAAGACCGCCACCATCGGTGGCGACCTCGACCCAAAATAGGAACTCGCGCTCATCACCTTCCTCCAAGCAAACAGCGACATCTTTGCCCGGCATCCTTCGGACATGCCGGGCATACCCGAGAGGGTGATTGAGCACCAACTCAAGGTCGACCCCGCCGCGAGACCCGTGAAGCGGCGGGTGAGGCGCCAAGTCCCCGAGCGCGAAGACTTCATCCGGGCCGAAGTCAAGAGGCTTACGGAGGCCAAGTTCATCCGGAAGTCACGCACCCGACGTGGCTCGCCAACCCGGTGGTCGTGCCCAAGAACAACGGCAAGATGCGGATGTGCGTGGACTACACCGACCTGAACAAGGCGTGCCCGAAGGACCCGTTCCCTTTGCCCCGGATAGATTCCGTAGTAGACTCCACCGCAGGTCGTGACCTGCTTTGCATGTTGGATGCGTACTCCGGGTACCACCAAATCTGTATGGCTAAGGAGGACGAGGAGAAGATCGCTTTCATGACTCCCGCAGGGAGCTTTTGCTACGTGAGCATGCCTTTCGGTCTAAAAACGCAGGTCCCACGTTCCAACGAGCCATGCGCCTAACTCGGACTCGCAAATCGGGAGGAACGTGGAGGCGTATGTGGATGACCTGGTCATTAAGAGCCGCAAGGCACCGTCTCTCTCGTTCGACTTAGAGGAGACCTTCTCCAATCTGCGTCGTAACCGGGTGAAGCTCAACCCGGAGAAGTGCGTCTTCGGCGTACCGGCAGGGAAGCTACTCGGCTTCCTGGTCTCGCACCGCGGGATCGAAGCAAACCTTGAGAAGATCCGGGCCATCGAAGAAATCCGCCCCCAAGGCGACTCAAGGATATGCAACGCCTAGCCGGGAGCATGGCGGCCCTTGGCCGGTTCATCTCGCGCCTAGGTGAACGCGCTCTCCCCTGTTCAAGCCGATGAAGAGGACGGACAAATTCGAGTGGACCCGGAAGCCGATGAAACCTTACAAGATCTCAAGCGCTACCCGTCCTCCGCGCCCGTTCCGGTCGCGCCGGAACCGGGTGAACCATCGCTCCTGTACATAGCGGCTAACCCGCAAGTGGTCGGTGCGGCTCCGGTGATCGAGCGGTCGGAGCGGGCGCCTCGCGGTTCTCGGCGAACAAACAAACGCGGGTGCCTTGACGGCTCGAAGGTGGCAGCCCAAATAGACCCGGGGCTCCGGCTGCGACCAACTCGCGAGGCCTTGGAGCACCGGGGCGATCCCCGGCGCGACGACCCCTGCAGACGGTGTGGCTCCCCGGCTTCACCCGGGGCTCCGACCCCGGCTACCACGACGAGCGAGACGCCTACATGCGGCGCATCCAACGCCCGGTGTACTTCATCGGCGAAGTTCGCGGGACGCCAAGACACGGTACCCGCAGTACCGGAAGATGCTCTACACGGTGCTTGTCGCATCCCGGAAGCTGCGACACTACTTCCAAGGCCATCCCGTCCGGGTGGTAACGACGGCACCGGCGGAGACCATACTTGCGCAACGGAGAAGCGACCGGGCGAGTGGCCAAATGGGCCGTGGAGGTAGGGGAGTTCGACTTGTCCTTCCTCGGCACGCACATCATCAAGAGCCGGACTCTAGCCGAGTTCGTTGCTCGAGTGGACGCCCACCCCGAGATCGAGTGCGAAGAGTTCAGCACCGGGTGTAGCAGCACGACGCGCCCGGCGACCACCGGACAATGTTCTTCGACGGTTCCCTCACCCTCAACGGTGCGGGGGCAGGGGTGCTTGCTGCTGTCACCAACCGGCGATGAGCTGCGCTACGCGGTCCGGCCTACACTTCGGGTGTACCAACAACATGGCGGAGTACGAAGCTCTCTTGGCGGGGTTGCGGATCGCAGCCGACCTAGGTGTCACGCGCCTCCTCGCCAAGGGGGACTCGCAACTCGTCGTCAACCAAGTGTCCAAGGAGTACCGGTGCAACGACCCGCAGATGGCCGCGTACCTCGCGGCGGTCGAGCGGATGGAAAAGAAGTTCAACGGCCTCGAGGTGCTTCACGTACCTAGGGGCGACAATCACATTGCTCGACGAACCGTCCCGGGTGGCCTCCACTCGAGCTCCAATCCCACCCGGGACGTTCATGGAGATCTTGACATCGCCTTCGGCCTCCGTCGCCGACCGAGCTCCGGACAGACAACAACAAAGCGCGAGCGCACCCGCAGGATCTCGCAGCACACGCGGAATAGCGAAGAAGCGCTTGCCGGCGAGCCGCAGGACGTCTCGCCGGATGGACGACATCCTCGGGTACCGCGTGACGACATCCTTCCGGAAGACGACACGGACGCGGAACGCCTAGCCCGCCAAGCCAAGTGATACGCCATTGTTGATGGCGAGGTTGTACAAGCGCGGTGCCAATGGCGTTCTGCCGAAGTGCGTAAAGACGGAAGAAGGCAACGACACACTCGTTGAGATCCACGAGGGCGAGTGCGGCAGCCACCACGCTCCCCGCACGCTGGTCGGGAAAGCCTTTCGGCAGGGTTACTACGGCCGACGGCCCTCCAGGATGCCACCAGGCTGGTGCAACAATGCAAGGCATGCCGTTTCACGCCAAGCGGACGCATCCGCCCGCTCAAGCCCTTCAAACAATTCCCTTATCCTGGCCGTTTGCGGTTTGGGGTTTGGACATTGTGGGGCCATTTCCGACCGCCCGGGTGGGTACAGGTGGCTATACGTGGCCATCGATAAGTTCACGAAGTGGGTGGAAGCTGAAGCGGTGACAAAGATAGACCAAAACTCGGCGGTCAAATTCATGAAGAATGTCATTGCAAGATTCGGGGTGCCGCAGCGGATCATCACGGACAACGGGACCCGGTTCACGAGCCACGCATTCGCAGCGTATCTGCGATTCCCTCGGCACCCGGATCCGCTTCGCCTCAAGAGCCCACCCACAAAGCAACGGCCAAGTCGAACGCGCCAACGGAGAAATCCTCAAGGGTCCGAAAACAAGATCATTTGACCCGTTGAAGAAGAAAGGCTCCAAGAGGGTAACGGAGGTCCGATCCGTGCTTTGGTCCCTGCGCACCACGGCGAGTCGAGCCACGGGCGAAACGCCTTTCTTCCTCGTGTATGGTGCGGAGGCGGTGCTACCGACGGAGACCCTGTTCAATGGCCCCCGAGTCGCCGCGTTTGATGAAGCTAACCAAGAGACCCGGCGGCACGACGACATCGACCTCCTCGAGGAGGCAAGACGACGGGTACTACTCGCGAGCGCGAGGTACCTCCGGGGCTCGCGCCGCTATCACCGGCGACGCGTGCGCCCCGGGAGTTGCAAACGGGAGACCTCGTCCTCCGGCGGGCTCGGACGCGTGAAGGCAAGGATAAGCTAACCCCCATGTGGGAAGGGCCCTTCGTCGTCACTCGCCGTCACCCGCCCGGGATCCGTTCGTCCGGAGTCGGAGGACGGGTACCGGAACCGAGCACTTGGAACATTGAGCACCTAAAGAAATTCTACCCTTAGAATATTCTCGTAGCCAATGGTCCTGGATAGTACTCGGAAGTCTCATCGCCACGGCCACGATCGCCACGGCACTTGTACTAACGTGTTTTGAATGAAAAACGAGCGCCCGATCGCTTCTTTTCCTACTTCTCGCAGGATCGCTGTTGTATATGTCAAAGTCCTTGCTTTCCTCCGACGGGTAAGAAAGGCCTATGACTTAGGCGGAAGCCGGAAGGCGTCACGTTTGGTTAAGGCTCGGGCGCCGAAGTCGCGCTCTAAGCGTAACTACGAAGTACCGAACGACCTACGACTAAGTGACGCACGGCGACAATCACACCCAACGAAGGGACACAAAAGGGCTTAGGCTTTTCATTTTCAATCTCAAATTTAAACTTAACTTCTGTCTTGCATACAGAAAAACAGGTTTAATAAAAAATAAAAAGGGCACAGGCGCCAAAAGACCACTCGCGAGTGGAGGAAGCGGGCGCTTAGCCCCGCTTGAAGCTTTCGGCGAAGGCACGAGCGACGGCGCGAGCATGCGCCTTAGCCGCGGCGTGCTCACTCGCGGGGACATCACCATTCACCACAGCCAGGAGCGGGAACCCGGACACCGGCACCGGGGCGTTCGCCGAGCACCTCCTCCAAGGCCGCGGCTATGGTTTGCCGCCCTTCCACCTCCGGGAGCTCCGCCACCCGGGTCTTCGGGCCGCTCGGAGAGTCAACCACCCCCGCATAGCGAATGCATACCCGGCCGCGCAGCGGTCGAGGGGCTCAGGAAGACGGGGCAGGCCCACCTCGAACGGCGCCGACGAGACCGCCGGTGCACCTCGGCGGCGATTTCATCCTCGCGTCCGCGCCGCGGAGACCAGCTCCGTCACCCGCTCGCTCAGCTCAAAGCGCCGAACCTCGGAGTCCCCGAGCCGGGACCGCGCCTCCGCGAGCTGCCGCCGGAGGTCCTCGCCATCGGCCGCCGCAGAAGGGCCGTGACCCGACTTCTTCACCCGGGCCTCCAACCGCTCGACGCGCCGGCGGTAGTCGTCCCGGCTCTTCTCCACCACTTTGAGCTCGACAGGCGAAGTCCTTCCGGGCCTCCGCGAGGGTCTCCTCGCGCACGCGATGCGCCAACCCACCGGCGATACCGCGGACTCGCTCCTCGGCCCGAGCAAGACGGGCCGCCTCCGTCTCCAAGGCCTCCTTCGAACAGCGGCCTCGTTTTCACGAAGCCGGACCTGCTCCTCCCGGGTAGCGAGGGCGTCCTCGCGTTGCCTCAACCCAACCTCGAGGGAGGCCACGGAGTCACCGAAGCGCCGGAGCTTCGCCTCGGCCGCTCCGACGGCCCACTCCCGTTCGTCCGGCAATGCCTCCCGGAGGGCAAGCGTGCCGGCGCGCTCCTTCGGCTCCTCCTCCCGAGCCGCCGCGGTCGCCTCGCGGCGTGTCACGGCCGCCTCGCGAGCGCCATGTCGGCCTCCGCCTCCTCCGGCCTGCGCGCCGCGGAGCTGCGCGAGCACGTTCCCGCTCCAAGACGCCACGAAGACGGTTGATGCTATCATCTTCGTGGTCGATGGCGGCGCGGAGCTTCGCCTCCGCGTCCCGCGGCTTCTCATCGGCCGGCTCGGCGATGCCGGCAGCTCGGTCCGGCTCGCGCCGGACTTCCTCCATGCGGCGCCGATGCTCGCTGCCGGGCAAGCTTCACCGCCGTCTCCGGGGCCCTCCGGGCCTCCGCCACCTCCGCCTCGTGCTCGGCCACCGCGGCCTCGCGATCCTCCAGGGACGCATCCGTCTCCTCCACGGCCGCCTTCATGGCAAGGAGCGACCGGGTGACCTCCCCAAGCACATCGCCAATCTTGTGGCGTCCCGAGCCGCCTAAGCGACTAAGAGGCGATGCGCTCCGGCCGCGTCCGGCGCGCCCACGGTCCCTACCGGCGGCGGCGGTCGACGAAGCATCTCCGCCGGCCACCGCTCCCGGCTCCGACCGGACGCGTGGAGGGGAATCGTTCCCCTCCGAAGCACTATAGGACCGGCGGCGCCGGCACCCGACCGGGGAGTGGAAGACCGTGACGGGCGCCCGGCAGCGCCAATTGAGAAAGCGGCCACTCCCTCCGCCGGCGCATCCGACACGTTCCCAGCCGGAGGAGGCGACACCCGGCCAAGGTCATCTCCGGCGGAGGCACCCGCGGCCTCCTCTTCGGTGGCACCCGCGGCCACCTCCTCGGGAGTGTCCGCGACTTCCTCTTCGGGGGCACCCGCGGCCGTCCCCTCGGGCGCACCCGCGGCCGTCTCCTCGGGGCACCCGTCGCCTCTCCCGCGCCGGCCTCCGCTCCGGCCGCCGGAGCCGCAACGGCAGCGGGACCGGCTTCCGGGTTCGACGCAGGGGCACCGGAGACCTTGGGGTTCGGAGGGACCGGGTCCGGGTCCAGCTCAATCCGGACACTCCTACGAACAAAGCAAATCGGAACGCGTTTTGCAGCCGTCGGCATACGGTGAGGACAAAACACGAGCAGACCAAACGCGCGACTTAAGCAAAACAGGAAGAGAAGCGACATACCCGTCACGGGTCCACCCGGCCGCTTGCACCTGTGCGGCTGCAGGAGACGTCTCCTCGGCAACGGCCCCCGTCACGGGTGCCGGCGAAGCTTGCCGAGCCCTCTTCCGCGGAATAAGCGCGGGCCCGGAGGAGTCGGAGGAGGGCGGCGACGGAGACCTCTTCCCCTTGCCTTTGTCGCGCACGCCGGGACCCGGCTCGCGGCGTCGGGGCCGGCACCGGAGTTCCGGAGGCGCCTCCCGGGCGGCCACCGCACCCGGGGTAGAGGGAGGCACGTCCCCGGACACCCGGAGACCGGGGCAGGGGCCGGAGCCGCGTCCCGGAACCCGAGTAGCCCCGGCCGAGGCATGGAGTCAATGACCGCGCGCCGATCCGGCAGGAGGCGAAGGGCCCGGTACCCTCCGGGTACCCGAATGCGGCGGGCCACTTCTTCCCCGTCGGCATGGAGTAGGCGAACCGCTTCGAGGCCTCGGGAAGATCCGAGTCCGCCCCGTGCGAGTGCGGCCGGCGAAGTTGAAGTCCCGGTACAGCCACGACGGGTGCGACCTCCGGCGGAGCGGCGCGATGTTGCACTCGAGGAAGTCATGCACAACCCCATGCGAAGTCAAGCCGGCCGCGGCGAGCGGCGCGATCCGGTCAACCACGGGCATCATGCCGGCGGGGAGGTTGGGCACGGAGTCCCGGATGGGGAAGTGTTGAGCCGGGCCCGGCGGAATGCGGAGGCAGCGGAAGTCCCTCTCGTACGGGACCACGAACCAAGCCTTCTTCCACCCCTCCACTTTACTGCTCGGGCGAATACTCAATGTACCCGCTCTCGCTCCGTGCGGTGAACCGCACACACCCGATCACCTCCGTGGCGATGGTGAGCGTCGCCTTGAAGTAGCGCTCGGAAGATGGGGAAGCACGGCTGCACCCCCACAAATGCCTCGCATAAGTGGGCGAACACCGCCGGCGCCGCGACCGCGTTTGGCGTGAGGTGCGCCATCCGGATCCCGTACGCCCGGAGCACCTCCATGAAGAAGTCGGAGAAGGCGGGGGAACGGCGCCGGCCACAACGAAGGACGGGAAGTGGAGGATCTGCAGTCCTCCGGTCGACGGCGGCAGAGGTCCCCCGACGCGGACGACCCTATCGCCATCCACCGGAAGGAATGGCGACAGCCGCTTCATCTCGACTCGGGGTCGGGCAACCGCACCGGGCCGGCGCATCCATCGACGGCGAGCGCGTGCGCGAACCACCACGGCGCGGGGACTTCCCACGGGCCATCCCGGCAGCAGGGAGCGGCTGCGGCGGAGCGACGGTGCGGATCGGCGGAGAAGATGGCGAAAAGGAACGTAGCAGCGAGAGAGAAGTTGAGGAGACGAGGAGGCGAAAGCCGAAGTGGGAGACGTGCCCTGGGCAACCGGCCGTCCCGAGTACTTAAGCGCAGGCGCCGGGCGGGCCTACCGCACGCGAACCGAAGCGACGCGACGTCTCGGAGCGGTCGTGCCTCGGCAGCCCAAGCGGCACCATCCCTTGAGAGCCGCGCCTCGGAGTAACCCGGACGGCACCGGGCGCCGACGGGTGGCCCCAATCCTCGCTCCGACCCCGCGGGTCGGCGATCGGGGCCGGGGCTCTCGTCGGTGTAGGGGGATCGGGGTCCCCCTAACCGAGCATGGGCTGCTTTCGGCCCACAAACGAAGACGACGGCCGCGGGATGAGGGAGTCCACAAAGCCCACGAAGCCCGGTAGGCCCGTGAAGCCCGGAGGAGCGGGAGCGTCGGGGGGAGGAAGCTTCCCGGTAGCTTCCTCCGGCGCCCCAACCACCCGGAGTTAATGCGGCACTCAAGTGCTCGTGGCGGCGTCGCAGCCCGACGGGACGTGCGCGCGTCTTCCCCATGCGCCGCGTCTCGGGAAGCCGCGCTGCTACGGCGCCAGGAGGGCTCGTAGCCAATAGAATGGAGGAGGCCCGGAGCCCAAATCGAGAAAAAGAGATCGCAACGGATTTTGTCGGGATCGTGTCGGGATATCCCGAGAAGGACCGGACCCCCACCGGGCGTCCGGATACCCCTCCGGGTACTTATACGAGTACTTCTCTCCTTACCCTATAAAAGGAGGGGGTACTCCCATGTAAGGGAAGAAGAACATTCGAATACACACACACAAGCGGGACGTAGGGTATCACGCATCCATTGCGGCCCGAACCTGGGTAAATCCTTTGTGTTCTTGCTCGCTTGAATCATCTCGCGCTAAGCACGAGTAAATCCGTCCTTCCCCGAGCCTATCCGAAGGGAGCCTTGACAGGCCCCCATTTGGAGGTGTGCTCACGAGAAACTAACAAGCAACCTAGTGAATTAAACAACAACGCGCTTAAGTAAAATAGGAAGCACAAGAGACACGGATTTTTCACCGAAGTTCAAGCCCACCAAGGACTCTACGTCTCTGTTGAGAAAGTTCACCAAGGGCCGGGTTTCTCTCAACCCTATTTCTCCCTCAAGTCACCACCAAGGTTGAGCTTGAGTTTTCCACTATCAAAGTCCCTTCCGGGACGGGCAATACATACTTCTCGGGCGTCACCACACAAGTTGGGAGCTCACGAGCACGCCTAGCCGTCTAGGAGCTCAAAGCTTCAAGAGTAACAAATCCAAATCACAAGCTTGACGGGAGTGAAGATGCTCAAGAATGGAATCAAGTCTCTCAAACACTTGCTCAATGTCTCTCACTCGAGAATCCTAACTCAAGGATGGAATTTTTGCTTTTGGAGAGGATTTGGAGTGAGTGGAGTGAAGCTCAAGTGTGCGTTGGTTCGGAATGTGCAAGAGTTGTGTGAGTTGGGGTGGAGTGTGGCTCATATACCACAGCTCCAAAAAGAGCCGTTGGCTCTGTCCGAAACCCCGCACCGGAACTTCCGATAGCATATCGGAACTTCCGGTATGGTTCGAATTAGGGTTAGATCCGGATTTTTGGCCCGCACCGGAACTTTCGGTGGAGTACCGGAACTTCCGTTACCTAGGTTTAGGGTTTGAAAACGGGACCACACCGGAGCTTCCGGTGTCGTATCGGAACTTCCGGTATGGCATTCCGGAGAGCTCAAAGTTCTCTCGTTAGCCTATCGGAACTTCCGGTACCGGAGACCGGAACTTTCGGTATGGCTTTTCCGGAGAGCTAAACTCTCTGTTAGCCTACCGAAACTTCCGGTACCGAGGACCGGAACTTCCAGTGTGGCTTTTCCGCAGAGCTCAACTCTCTGTTAGCCTACCGGAACTTCCGGTACCGAGGACCGGAACTTCCGGTATGGCTTTTCCGGAGAGCAAAACTCTCGTTAGCCTACCGGAACTTCCGGTACCGAGGACCGAAACTTCCGGTATGGCTTTTTCGGATAGCTCGAGCTCTCCGTAAACCTACCGGAACTTCCGTAACGCACCAACCGGAGCTTTCGATGGGTCCAGCAAGAATGGGTTTGGGAGGATTTTCTTGAGTTTGTGAGCATCTCCATTCTTTGCCAAATTTGTGATTTGCATCCCTCTTAATAGTACGGCATCCCTATGACTCAAAGCAAAGAAACAAAAGAGGGACACAAGCTTTGAGAGGAGCCTTTTCCAAATTCTCTTTTTATTTCATTTCATATTTCTTTTCTCCTTTTTGATTGTGCTTGCTACACTTTCATATGCTTTGGATATTCACTACACACATTCTCATGAAAGCATTAGTCCAAATTTAATTGTATTGATATCAATCATCAAAAATAAAATGAGGGGCCTAGATGCACTTTCAACCTGTCCCCTCCACTGCAGAGTTGGTTCCAAAGTGTGACGAGGTTGAGGGCCCACGCGTGGTGTGCCGCAAGGCATTTCATCGACGAGCTCGCGGGCGGAGATGGCTGCGACGGGCGAGGCTGGGGCACGGCGAGGGCGGCGACCGGCGAGGTGAGCACGAACCGAACCATGCAATTAAAAAAAGAAAATCTTTTGAGCATAGCTACTCAATGGAAAGAACTTGTGTGAATCCCAAGTGTTGCGGACGTGGCAGGACGGTGTGCTCTCGGTGTCCCAGCCGAGGCCGTGGTGGTGTGCTATACTTCACAAGCAACATCATCAGCTTTTTAAAGTAAGTAGAGCATCATTCTCTCATACGCAGCAGGAGTAGTAAGGGCCTCGTTTGGCGACGCTTCTAGAGCAGCTCTTGGACCGGATTCTGTTCCTAGGTTAAGAATCTGTCCAAACACTTTCATTCAAAACGGATTCTGCTCCTAGAATTAAGAAGCACTTCTTCAAAATGAACTAGGAGCCAAAAGCTTCAAAGGGCCACTTTGGCGTGGCTCCTCTAAAACGACTCATCTAAACGAGCTCCTCTAGAAAACGACTCCTCTACTAAAACGGATTCTCTATCAAAACAAATTTTTGGGGTGTTTGGCAAAACAGATTCTCAAGCCTTTGGGTACCAAAATAGATTCTAGAAATGGTTAAGGGCCTGTTTGGCGGTGGCTCCTAGAGCAGCTCTCGGACCGGATTCTCGCTCCTAGGTCAAGAATCCGGCCAAACACTTTCATTCAAAACGGATTCTCGCTCCTAGGATTAAGAAGCACTTCTCTAAAATGAACTAGGAGCCAAAAGCTTAAAAAATATAGCTCCTACAGCTCCTTAGGGCCCGTTTGGCGGGGCTCCTAGAGCGGCTCTTGGACCGGATTCTCGCTCCTAGGTCAAGAATCTGTCCAAACACTTTCATTCAAAACGGATTCTCGCTCCTAGGATTAAGAAGCACTTCTCTAAAATGAACTAGGAGCCAAAAGCTTCAAAAACATAGCTCCTACAGCTCCTTAACCATTTCTAGAATCTATTTTGGTACCCAAAGGCTTGAGAATCTGTTTTGCCGAACACCCCAAGAATCTGTTTTGATAGAGAATCCGTTTTGGTAGAGGAGCCGTGTCGGTGTAGGGGATTGGGGGTCCCCTAACCGCGAGTGGGCCGCTTTCGGCCCGAGAAGGAAGACCACGAAGAACGAAGCCCGCAGGCCCACGAAGCCCGGAAGCCGGGGCACGGGAGCGCGGGGGAGGAAGCTTCCCGTAGCTTCCTCCGCGCCCCAACCACCCGCGAGTTAATGCTGCACTTGAGTGTCCGCGGCGGCAGCAGAGCGCCCGACAAGACGTGCGCGCACCTTCCCCGTGCACCGCGTCTCGGGAAGACGCGCGGCTACGTGGTCGGGAGCACCGGAACCAATCGGAACGAAGATGCTTGGAGCCTAAATCCGGCAAAGGAGATTTTGGCGGATTCTGTCGGGTTTTGGTCGCGCCTTCCCAAGGAAGGTCCGGATCCCCACCGGGCGTCCGGTACTCCCTCCGGTACTTGTACGAGTGCTTCTCTCCTTACCCTATAAAAGGAGGGGTACCCCCATGTAAGAAAAAAAAAGGAGACAACAACACCTAATACACACAACCGGGACGTAGGGTATTACGCATCTATTGCGGCCCGAACCCGGATAAATCCTTTGTGTTCTTGCTCGTTTGAATCATTTGCGCTAGCACGAGTAAATCCGTCCTTCCCCGATCCTATCCGAAGGGAGCCTTGACGAGCCCCCATTTGGAGACCGCCTTGTGCACCTCGGCAGCGATTTCAGCCTGCGCCCGCGCCGCGGAGACCAGCTCCGTCACCCGCTCGCTCGACTCAACGCGCCGAACCTCGGTGTCTCCGAGCCGGGACCGCACTGTTCGAGCTGCGCCTTGAGATCATCGCCACCGGACGCGGAAGAGGCGCCGAGACCCGATTTCTTCACCCGGCCTCCAGCTGCTCGAAGCGCCGGCGATAGTCGTCCCGGCTCTTCTCCACCGCCTTGAGCTCAAGGTCGAAGGCCTTCCGGGCCTCCGCGAGCGTCTCCTCGCGCACGCGATGCGCCAAGCCACCGGCGATGCCGCGGACCTGCTCCTCGGCCCGAGCAAGGCGGGCCGCCTCCGTCTCCAAGGCCTCCCTTCGAACGGCGGCCTCGTTTTCACGAAGCCGGACCTGCTCCTCCCGGGTAGCGAGGGCGTCCTCGCGTTGCTTCGGCCCCGCCTCTTGGGAGACCACGGAGTTGCGGACGCGCTGCAGCTTCGCCTCGGCCGCTGCGACGGCCTGCTCCCGTTCGTCCAACGCAGCCTCCTCGGAGAGCAAGCGCGCCGGCGCGCTCCTTGAGCTCATCCTCCCGAGCCACCGCGGTCGCCTCGCGGCGCGTCAAGGCCGCCTCGCGAGCGCCACGTCGGCCTCCGCCTCCTCCAGCTGCGCGCCGCGTAGCCGCACGGCCCGTTCCCGGTCCAAGACGCCACGAAGGCGGTTGATGCTGTCCTCCTCGCGGTCGATGGCGGCGCGAGCTTCGCCTCGCGTCCCGCAGCCTTCTCATCGGCCGGCTCGGCGATGCCGGCAGCTTGGTCCGGATCATGCTGGACTTCCTCCATACGGCGCCGATGCTGCTGCTCGGCAAGCTTCACCGCCGTCTCCGGGGCCCTCCGGGCCTCCGCCACCTCCGCCACGTGTTGGGCCACCACGGCCTCGCGGTCCTCCAGGGACGCATCCGTCTCCTCCACGGCCGCCTTCATGGCAAGGAGCGACCGGGTGACCTCCCCAAGCACATCGCCAATCTTATGGCGTCCCGAGCCGCCCGAGCGACTCGGAGGCGATGCGCTCCGGCCGCGTCCGGCGCGCCCACGGCCCCGACCGGCGGCAGCGGTCGACGAAGCATCTCCGCCGACCACCGCTCCCGGCTCCGACCGGACGCGTGGAGGGGAATCGTTCCCCTCCGAAGCACTATAGGAGTGGCGGCGCCGGCACCCGGCCGGGGAGTGGAAGACCGTGGCGGGCGCCGGCGGCGCCAATCGAGAAGGCGGCCGCTCCCTCCGCCGGCGCATCCGGCACGTTCCCGGCCCGAGGAGGCGACATCCGGCCAAGGTCCTCACCGGCGGAGGCACCCGTGGCCACCTCTTCGGTGGCACCCGCCGCCACCCCTCGGGAGTGTCCGCGACCTCCCGTTCGGGACCACCCGCGGCCATCTCTTCGGGCGCACCCGCAACGGCGGCAGGATCGGCTTCCGGATTCAGCGCGAGGGCACCGGAGACCTTGGGGTTCAAAGGGACCAGGTCCGGGTCCAGCTCAATTCGGACACTCCTACGAACAAAACAAATCGGAACGTGTTCGCAGCCGTCAGCATGCGGTGAAAGCAAATCACAACGGACCAAGCTCACGACTTAAGCAAAATAGGAAGAGAAGCAACATACCCGTCACGGGTCCACCCGCCGCTTGCACCGGTGCGGCTACGGGGACTTCTCTCGGGCAGCGGCTCCTGTCACGGGTGCCGGCGAAGCTTGCCGGGCCCGTTTCGCGGAAAGCATGCGGGCCCGGAGGAGTCGGAGGAGGGCGGCGACGGAGACCTCTTCCCCTTGCCTTTGTCGCGCACGCCCGGACCCGGCTTCGCGGCGTTAGGGCCGGCACCCGGAGCTCCGGAGGCGCCTCCAGGGCGGCCGCCGCACCCGGGGTAGAGGGAGGCGCGGCCCCGGCACCCGGAGACCAGGGGCGGGGCCGGAGCCGCGTCCCGGAACCCGAGCGGCCCCAGCCCGAGGCATGGAGTCGAGGACCGCGCGCCGATCCTGCAGGAGGCGAAGGGCCCGGCACCTTCCGGTACCCGAAGACGGCGGGCCACTTCTTCCCCGTCGGCGTGGAGTAGGCGAACTTCTTCGAGGCGGCGGGCAGGTCCGAGTCCGCCCCGTGCGAGTGCGGCCGGCGAGTTGAAGTCTCGGTACAACAACGAAGGATGCGACCTCCGGCGGAGCGGCGCGATGTTGCACTCGAGGAAGTCGTGCACCACCCCGTGCGAGGTCAAGCCGGCCGCGGCGAGCGCCGCTATCCGGTCGACCACGGGCATCACCCCTCTCGGAAGGCTAGGCACGGAGTCCCGGGCGGCGAAGTGCCGAGCCGGGCCCGGCGGGACGCGGAGGCGGCGGAAGTCCTTCTCGTACGTGGCCACGAACCGGGCCCTCTTCCATCCCTCCACCTTGTTGTTGGGCGTGTACTCGATGTACCCACTCCCGACGCGGACGTTCAACCGCACGGACCCGATCACCTCGGCGGCATTCGTCGGCGTCGCCTTGAAATAACGCTCGGAAGATGGGGAGGCACGGCTGCACCCCCACGAACGCCTCACACAAGTGGGCGAACACCGCCGGCGCCGCGACCGCGTTTGGCGTGAGATGCGCCATCCGGATCCCGTACGCTCGAAGCACCTCCGGGAAGAACACGGAGAAGGCGGGGGTACGGCGCCGGCCACGACGAAGGACGAGAAATGGAGGATCTCCGGCCCCGCCCGACGGCGGCAGAGATCCCCGATGCGAACGCCGCTCTCGCCGCCCGCCGGAAGGAACGGCGAGAGCCGCTTCATCTCGATCTTGGGAGCGAGCAACCGCACCGGGCCGGCGCGTCCACCGATGGCGAGCGAGTGCGCGAGCTGCCGCGGCGGGGAGACTTCCCACGAGCCATCTCTCGCGGGCTGGCGCGGCAGCGGCGAAGCGGCGGCGTGGAATCGGCGGAGAAGGAGATGAGCGAGTGGCGCGAGACGAGGGTCCGAGAAGACGGGAGGCGAAAGGGCGAAATGGGAGGCGTGCCGTGGGCGACCGCCGGTCTCCGTACTTAAACGCCAAGTATGGGTGGGCCCACCACTCGCGAACCGAAGCGACGCCATGCCTCGAAACCGTCAAATCACGGCAGCCCAATCGGCACGCCCCTTCATAAACCGACGCCGCAAGGTAATTCAACCGACGCCGGGCGCCGACGGGTGGCCCCAATCCCTTCTCCGGTCCCGCGGGTCGCCGATCGGGCTGGGGCTCTCGTCGGTGTAGGGGGATTAGGGGTCCCCTAACCGCGAGTGGGCCGCTTCGGCCCGAGAAGGAAGACCACGAAGAACGAAGCCTGCGAGCCCACGAAGCCCGAGAAGCCGGGGCACGGGAGCGCGGGGGAGGAAGCTTCCGGTAGCTTCCTCCGCGCCCCAACCACCCGCGAGTTAATGCCGTACTTGAGTGCCTCGCGGCGGTAGCGAGCGCCCGACAAGACGTGCGCGCACCTTCCCCGTGCGCCGCGTCTCGGGAAGACGCGCGGCTACGTGGCCGGGAGCACCCGGAACCAATCGAACGAAGATGCTTGGAGCCTAAATCCGGCAAAGGAGATTTTGGCGGATTCTGTCGGGTTTTGGTCGCGCCTTCCCAAGGAAGGTCCGGACTCCCACCGGCGTCCGGGTACTCCTCCGGTACTTGTACGGTGCTTCTCTCCTTAACCTATAAAAGGAGGGGGTACCCCATGTAAGAAAAAAAAAGGAGACAACAACAACTAATACACACAAGCAGGACGTAGGGTATTACGCATCTATTGCGGCCCGAACCTCGGATAAATCCTTTGTGTTCTTGCTCGTTTGAATCATCTCGCGCTAGCACGAGTAAATCCGTCCTTCCCCGATCCTATCCGAAGAGAGCCTTGACAGGCCCCCATTTAGAGGTGTGCTCACACACCGACAAGCCGTTTTCTAGAGGAGTTGTTTTGGTGGAGGAGTTGTTTTATAGGAGGCATGCCAAAGGGGCCCTTAACCATTTCTAGAATCTATTTTGGTACCCAAAAGCTTGAGAATCTATTTTGCCAAACACCCCAAAAATCCTTTTGATAGAGAATCCCTTTTGGTAGAGGAGCCATTTTCTAGAGGAGTTATTTTGGTGGAGGAGCTGTTTTAGAGGAGCCATGCCAAAGGGGCCCTAAGAAGTCTGTACGAGCTATGTTTTTGAAGCTTTTGGCTCCTAGTTCATTTTGAAGAAGTGTTTCTTAATCCTAGGAGCAGAATCCGTTTTGAATGAATGTGTTTGGACTGATTCTTGACCTAGAAGCGGAACCCAGTCCAAGAGTCGCTCTAGGAGCCCCGCCAAACAAGCCCAAAAACGTAGCTCCTACAGACTTCTCAATCATTTCTAGAATCTATTTTGATTCTCAAAGGTTTGAGAATCTGTTTTACCAAACATCCCAAGAATCTATTTTGATAGAGAATCCGTTTTGTTAGAGGAGCATTTTCTAGAGGAGCTTATTTTGATGGAGGAGCTGTTTTAGAGGAGCCACATCGAATGGGCCCTAAAACAACATTTAGCCGAGTCACGGTGTTTATCCTGATCCATAGATATTTCAGTCCACTTGCAGAGGCGGGCACGTCGCCGTCATGTGAGGAAATCTGATTCTGATCCCCGGCGGTTGCCGGTCCGGCCCGTGCGTGGCTTGGTCCTTTCCTTTCCTTGTCGGGCAACAGCCAAATTGACTAATGGCGCTGCTTCCCGTGGTTCCACCGCCGCTGCTTGCCGAGTCCGGGAAACACGACACGCCAGGCTCCACGCATACGTACACACCAAGTTGACTTCTTCTACTTGTACTCCAGTACAACAAACACATACTAGTAGTACTACAATAATTATACTAGTATGAAAAAAAAATACTTGTACTACGAACCCCGGCTGGGGATGAAGCTGCTGCTTTCAGAACCCAACAAGTTGACGAGTGGCGGGAGTAGCGAGAGTAGCAGCTGCTGGAGAAACTACTCGTAACTTCTTCCGCTCAACGACGCAGCTCTCTCTCCGGTTAACGACAAACCACGCACAAGTTGCCGCGGCGCTGTCGCTTTGCGTGGTACTCCAACAAAAGCGAGGCCTGGTAGGGACGTCGGGTACAAAACAACGGTACCACACCTCACCCAAATTGCACGAAAATATCTTGCAGCGGCATACTAGTAGGTAGCGTGCAGCCCGGCAGGGCACGGCGACTACTCTACTCGGGACGGCAGCACCGGCACCCCGTGTCCATGGCGATTTGGTTTGTCCACTAGCCAACCAACGTGCATGCACAGGACAGCTCCTCGCCGTACGGACGCCAAGGCTTTGTTCCGCTCCCCTATCCTATCCTGTGCCTGTGTGTGTGGATAAGGTCGCGTGGCCCGGGGCAGCGGCGCCAAGCCAAGCCAACGCACGCGTGGGGCGCGTGCGTCTGCTCTGCTGCAACCCATGCACCTGACTTGCTCACGCGGACACGTACATGATCGATACGGCGTCGCCCACAACCGCAACACACCGTGCAGTTCGCGGGCAGGTCATTCGGGTGTGTTGGATTCCTGGGTGTAAATTTTATAGGTGTCACATTAAAAAGAATTTTACTTATTTAAAAGTACTTAAATAAAGTTTCATTAATATAAAATAAATTACAGACCCCTAGACTAATTTACTGAGACGAATCTAATGAGGTTAATTAAGTCATGATTAGAAGACAGTTACTGTAGCATCACTTTTACAAAGTATAGATTAATTAAGCTCATTAGATTCATCTTGAAAATTAGCAACAATCTGTCAAAAGGGTTTTGTCATTAAATTGATCAAAATATTTATAAATAGTAAGATTCTCTTTAATATGACGAGTGCTTAAATTTTAAAGCGCAGGAAACGAACAGTCCTAATACCAGCAGTACTGGTACTAGTGTTCAAGATCAAGACGCTACGAAAAAAGTGATTTCACAGTATTTTGAGAGAACAGAAGCCGCCTGTGCTGATACTGTGATCGGAGCCAAACTGTCTCTCCGAGCTGCATCCCATGTCCGAAACAAGTCACCGTCTTGTTACTTGTAGCAAAAAACTTGTCTACACTGTAGCAGATGACGAGTGCACCGGGGCAGGCGTACTCTGCCTGTTTCGTACCTTCATCTTGTCTTGGACTTGCTCACTTCCAAGGTTCTGGCCTTCTGGGATCGGATTCTTACTTGCCCGGTAACGAGTAATAATTTCAAGTACGTCAGTAACTACTACGTGTAAATAAAAAGCATTACTTACACGTACCGATGGAAGATGATGACATCCATGGAAGTGCGCGGTTTTGGTCCGACCAGGCACCACTCATCCCACTCGTAGCCTCGGCTTGCCAACCTGCTTTTTTTTGCGTTAGGGAACGTCGAGCCAAGGGCACGTGCATCCATCCACGACCATCAAAAGCCGTACCCGGCACTAGATCATGTCTTCTTCTTCTTCCTCTGGCAACCGTATCAAGTAGATCGTGTTCACATTTTTGTGCGATACCGGCTACCTAGTAGGGTGAAGAAGTTTCAAGTTTCTCATGAAAAAACTCGGCCAATTTGCACGTCCGCAGTAATATAATGGGCTGAAAGATCCTACTGCTAACCTGGATAAGTTTCGCGCTCCAACAGGCCGGAATCAAATTTGCTGCCTGCCTTGTCTACACGACAAGTGGAGGCCCATGGTCCCACTTCCCGAAACAAATTTCTGCCAAGTTAAAGCCCATGAGCCCACAATCCTCGCCAGTTCTGTAGATGTTTTACATTTGTCACGCGCACGAGCTTTTACAGCTTTGCCACCCGTTTTTTGTTCGTCTGGGGATGCTCCAATAGCATCATTTTGATCCTCAATCTTATTCCTTCCGGATCTTCCCAGTCAAATTTCAGAATTGTTTGCATTCGATCTCATTACCTCGGGTCAACAATTGTTGGTGATCAAGACCAGCAAACACACAGGTCCTTGAGATAGCCCACGATCACCTCATATGCACCATCTCAATCTAGTACACTCTGAGACTCGGGGTGTGTTCGTTTTCACGAGTCTAAACTTTAGATTATCACATCAAAAAGAATCTTACTATTTAGAAGTATTAAATAAAGTTTAATTATAAAATAAATTACGGACCCCTAGTCTAATTTACTGAGACGAATCTAATGAGGTTAATTAAGTCATGATTAGAAGACGGTTACTGTAGCATCACTTTAGCAAAACCTAAATTAATTAAACTCATTAGATTCATCTCAAAAATTAGCACCAATCTGTCAATAGGGTTTTATCATTAAATTAATCGAAATATTTATAAATAATAAGATTCTCTTCGATGTGACGATCTTAAATTTTATAGACAGAAAACGAACAGGGCCTCAAATCTTTTCAAGACCAGCTTCGGCAGTGGCAGACTGACGGCAGAGAGGCATTTATTTAGGTGAGGCCAAAATTTTTCACCGCGGTATTATTATCAAAAAAAATAAATAAATAAACAATTGCAGTACCCCGCCGCGCGCGCGAATTCCAGAGCCCAAAAGCCTTCTCCACTTCTCCTGGCCAGTTCCCCCAGCCCCCAAACGGCGGCATGGACATCGACGACCCGTCACCGCGCCTCGTCGGCGGCGGCGCGGAGCCGCCCCGCATCCGGCGGCTGGAGGAGTCGGTGGTCAACCGCATCGCGGCGGGCGAGGTGATCCAGCGGCCCTCGTCGGCGGTCAAGGAGCTCATCGAGAACAGCCTCGACGCCGGCGCCTCCACCGTCTCCGTCACCGTCAAGGACGGCGGCCTCAAGCTCATTCAGGTCTCCGACGACGGCCACGGCATCCGGGTACGCCCGCTAAACCCTAAACTGCTAAGCCCCCAAAGCGAGCTCCCTTATCCCCTGAACCTTGGCTGCTGTACCACTAACTGGGAATGTTAATCTCCTTCTACTTTTAAATGCTCTGAGTAGTGGAGGATTGGGAATTTTGATTGCTGATTCATTGCGTTTGTTGCATAGTCGTGCCTGTGAGTCCATGTAGAACCATTTGGTGGAATTGACGAATTGCCAAGCATGTGAACGAGGAAGGGTTCGGATGAAATTTCGGTTCAGTGCTTTGATGAAGTGTATTTAGATTTGGACTTGAGGGCAACCAATATCATGGCAATCCAACGTGACGGCATAATATCGTGTTCAGGATTGCAGATGCTAATTTTAGTTCCTGTAATCGTGTTCGAGAAAAAAAAATTCTTTGTCATGCTGTTCTGTACAATAGGAACGCATTTTCTACTATCTAAAAATGTCGAAGGAGTATTCACTTGTGTATCGGTGTATCACTGATCCACATCTTTTGCTGGATAATTTATTTTCCTTTCACAGGTTGAGGATTTACCAATATTGTGTGAAAGACATACTACCTCGAAGTTATCTGCATATGAGGATTTACAGACCATAAAATCTATGGGGTTCAGAGGGGAGGCCTTGGCCAGTATGACTTATGTCGGCCATGTTACTGTCACAACGATAACAGAGGGCCAACTTCACGGCTACCGGTTAGTTCATAAGCAGTTTTTAAATTTTGATGCTTCTTATGCACTCTGTAACTGTTATTGATAAGTTTTATCCTATTTCCCCCACCTTTCAGTGCTTCTTACAAAGATGGGGTGATGGAGAATGAGCCAAAACCTTGTGCTGCGGTTAAAGGAACTCAAATCATGGTGAGTTTGCATAGCTTTAGTTTGTTGTGCATGTGCTTTGTAGTTTTGATTAAAGAAAATCTTTGCAGGTGGAGAATCTATTTTACAATATGGTAGCTCGTAGAAAAACATTGCAGAACTCTAATGATGACTACCCCAAAATTGTAGACTTCATTAGTCGGTTTGCAGTCCATCATATCAATGTGAGCTTTTCTTGCAGAAAGGTAAGTATCGCTTGTGCTATTTGTTTCTTAATCTCATCAATCATTTATTTGAATTGAGTGTTATTTTATTCTTATTTCACAGCATGGAGCCAATAGAGCAGATGTTCATAGTGCGAGTACGACTTCTAGGCTCGATGCTATAAGGAATGTCTATGGAGCTTCTGTTGTTCGTGATCTTATGGAAATAGAGGTTTCAGATGAGGATGGCGCAGATGCGGTATTCAAGATGAATGGTTACATCTCGAATGCAAATTATGTGGCAAAGAAGATTACAATGATCCTTTTCATAAATGGTATAATTTGCCGAACACTAATGATTTTTGTAGATCTTTTCCTCCATGAACAAATGATTTTATTTGGATTTGCAAACATCTATGTGCTATGAATATAAATAATTCACGTGCTACAATTATGGTCAAATTTTCTCAAATGATCTGCATTATGTTCATTTGAACTGAAATTCTATTTCTTCCTTGAAGATGTATTTAGTCGGATTAAGGGTCCATGTATGGAAAAACTATATGCTGTATGTGCCTGCTTTAAACAGGGTCTAGGATGCCAAATGTTGCAGTCGCATTTAGAACGTAGTATCCAAAATTTTTTTAGGAAGATTTGAATATCTTTTGTGGATTTACAAACAGAAGGATGCAACCGGGTTTCCCGGACCCGGTTATATGGTGACCGGGTCGATGGCCCGCCCCTGTCGACCCCCTCCTCCTATTCTTCTTCTCCAACGCCCCCGCCGCCACCACCTCCTGCCCGGCTCCGGCGCCGCCGCCGCCGCCACTAACTAGTCCAACTGTGACGCCCCCACCT
The DNA here is from genome assembly GCA_031894775.1 of Chloris gayana. Lineage (NCBI taxonomy): Eukaryota > Viridiplantae > Streptophyta > Magnoliopsida > Poales > Poaceae > Chloris > Chloris gayana. The sequence goes on along the minus strand of JAUNZO010003806.1, from coordinate 19,421 downwards.
CCACCACCACCCCCAGCTCTTGCGGCGTCCTGCCGCCGCGGCCTGCCACTAACCACTCCGGCGAGCTCCATTTTTCTGGTCCAACGGAGGAGGAGGTTGACTTCGGTGGTGGAGCTCCAACCCAAACCTTAACTCGACTCTACGGCCGTCGCCGGCGAGCTCCGGGGGGGTCGTCGCGAGGGAAGCGTCAACCTGGTCGACATCGAACTTTTCCCGGGTTTCCCCCTTCCAAGGCCTAGAAGTTGTATAATTATGCACTCAGTTACATGATACTCAACTATTAATCTGTTAACATGGACCCATGGTGAACTAGTAAGCTAAAGCTCTGTTTTCTTTTGTATATGTGTTACATCTCTGTTTTATCATTCACGTGTCTTTATATTTGCTCTCCAGATAGGCTTGTAGACTGCACTTCACTAAAAAGAGCTATTGAATTTGTGTATTCTGCAACGCTTCCTCAAGCATCCAAACCCTTCATATACATGTCCATTAATCTTCCATCAGAACATGTTGATGTCAATATACATCCAACTAAAAAAGAGGTATGTTTTCATGTTGTGGAACATTATTATTTTGAGGTTCAAGAATTTTCCCTCCCAAACTAACAGGCAAGCAAATGAAAGATCTTTTTGTGAATCATATGACTTGCAGGTTAGCCTCTTGAACCAAGAGCACATTATTGAAATAATTAAAACCATTATCGAGGAAAAGCTGAGGAGTTCTAATACCACAAGGATATTCCATACTCAGGTCATTAACTGGTTATTTAGCACTCTATATCTGCTATGATGAATAATCATGCGTGTCATTATTTATGCATCAATAATTTCTGAGATAATTATTTATGTGTGATCATGCGTCTCCATGCTGTATGATTTATATAATTTGATGACTTTTGATTGCATACTTGGTGTACTGATATGTAAAACAACCACTTTATTGCATGGCTTCGCTCATTTATTCACAAAACACATGCAAAAACTTCAGAAAATTATATTGAAATTCACGTGCTTTAATTTTTGAAACTTACTTTTTAGAAATATGTTTAGTTACTTCCGGCCCTTGTCAATAAGCTCAATTATATAGCTTTAGTCAAGCTTCCCCTCTGTGTTTCAGTTTTGGTGATTAATGCTGTCCATATGAATAATAGGCTATTACAAGCCTTTCTACTTGAAATGTTCTATGCTGTATGTACATATGAATTTGTACTTTTATGAACTTTAATGCCAATTAATGATGCTGTTTCATGTATGTGCAGGCAGTAAACTCAGCACTTACCCAAACTAACACACAAAAGGAAAAGGCTGAGGTCAAAATGGCCTCTGGTATGTAGAATGATATTCGATACTTACATTGGAAATTTGGATCATGGTTCTTTATGCTAGAATATTTCAGTAATGCCCTGTGCTGCCATGAATTATGCATTTGATTAGTGTATGAAACCTCCACCATCTCTCCCACTGACTCATCTCACTATAACCATCTTGTACTTTAGGAATGAAATCTCAAAAGATTCCTGTAAGCCAAATGGTCAGAACTGATCCACGCAATCCATCTGGGAGGTTGCACACCTACTGGCATGGGCAATCTTCAAATCTAGAAAAGAAATCTGATCTTGTTTCTGTAAGGTATGCTCTTAACTACTAAGCTGACAACCATTCAGTGTACCTTTGTTACTCAATTTGATCTGTGTTTGTTGATACTTTCCCCTTACACGCAACATGTTGTTTTAAGTCCTTTTTTTTTCTGTGTTTGTTGATACTTTCCCCTTACACGCAACATGCTGTTTTAAGTCCTTTTTTTTCTGTGTTTGTTGATACTTTCCCTTACACGCAACATGCTGTTATAAGTCATTTTATTTTTCAATGGTTACACATGGTTCTTCAAGAAACGTTGTAAGATCAAGGAGAAATCCAAAAGATGCTGGCGATTTATCCAGTCGTCATGAGCTTCTTATGGAAATAGAATCTCACTGCCATCCTGGTGAGCTTAGTCTCTTATGCTGAAAGGAGTACCTCTATTCTTTTAGCTGATGTTTTATCTATTTCTTCAGGTCTTTTAGAAGTTGTGAAGAACTGCACATATGTTGGGATGTCTGATGAAGTTTTTGCATTGGTACAACATAGTACCCGCTTATACCTTGTAAATGTGGTAAATATTAGGTAAACTAAACTAATTAATCTCTTGTGTCTTGTCTGAAGTAAATAACTGATATTTCTGATATAATCCACAAAAGGCCCCAGACATCTGATTTCCATTCTACCCATAAACCGATAACATACGCAAATGCATGTATTCCTACATGAAGTTGTTCAGGGCACGTGCAGTCATGCTACATCATCATGAAACTGTTATCACCTGCATAGATCCAAGTTTGCAGTTAATGCCACCTCTTAAAAATATCACATTGTTAGTTGTTTATTTATGGGACCAGTTTGCATTACTCAAGTTTTATGCTTCTGGTTCAAGTTGTATGTTCACGATTCAATTTGTGGTGCAGTAAAGAACTGATGTACCAGCAAGCTCTGTGCCGTTTTGGAAACTTCAATGCTATACAGCTTAGTGAACCAGCTCCTCTTCGGGAGTTGCTCTTGATGGCACTGAAAGATGATGAAGTGGTTGAGGAAGATGACTCTGAGAAACTGGAGATTGCTGAAGTAAGTTGTTTTCTGAATTGCTTAATTCTTTGTTAATGTAATAGGTGATGCTTTATATTTTATAATTCATTTGTTACTGTTGTCATCTGACTCCTGTAGCATCACTCCTTTGACAAACATAATCCATCTCTTTGTAGGTCAACTCTGAGATACTCAAAGAAAACACTGAGATGATTAACGAGTACTTCTCCATTCACATTGATAAAGATGGGAACCTGACCAGGCTTCCAGTTGTACTTGATCAGTACACCCCTGATATGGACTGTCTCCCAGAATTTGTGTTGTCTTTAGGGAATGATGTAAGTTTTCTCTTATCAAGTTGTGATGTTCAGTATTATATGCTTATTCGAATTTGAATCTGGCCTTAGATTATCAACTCCTTGTTGAGGACATGGAAAGTAATAAGTTGTGCAAGCTAATGTTTCAAATTTAATTTTGATTTCCATGTAGGGTTTTATTCATGGTTCATTTTTAATATTTTCTTATTTAAAATAATTATTGTGAACCCTGTTTGGGTGTTTATTTCATGGCCTATGTTTATTTTGAAAAAAATTCGTGGCTTATTTTGTTTGTAACTTTTGCCATAGTCCTTTTTCTGGGGTCCCTGACTTTTAGCAGTTACAATTTTATAACAGGTTATCTGGGATGATGAGAAAGAGTGCTTTAGAACAACAGCAGCTGCTATTGGGAACTTCTACGCGCTTCATCCTCCCATCCTTCCAAATCCATCTGGGAGCGGCATTCAGTTATACAGGAAAAATAAAGGTGGCATGCTGAGTAGTGAGCATGTTGATGATACAGGTGAACTTATAGCTGTATTTGAAAAAAAGAGTACTTACTGAAGTGCGGTTGGCACCAGGACATTATTAAGAGTTGACATGATTCACATCTCGGTAGCTATTTAAGTATTATCGATGAATTTGGAGTTTGTCTCCTGTTGACAACTGTGAAAGATAACACAAGATTGAAATTCTGGGACATGGAAAAAAAAATCCATTGATATACGATGCCAGGGTTAGATCTTTTGTAGTGTTCTAAAGAAAAAGATCTTTTTAGTCTCAACTATTGCATCCTAAATGCATGCCTTTTCATCATTGTTGATTTCTATGGATCTAAAATATAAATTACACCGCAGAAGAAAATGATATTGATCATGAACTAGTTGCGGAAGCAGAAACAGCGTGGTCTCAACGCGAATGGACCATTCAACATGTCTTGTTTCCATCAATGCGACTTTTCCTCAAGCCCCCCAAGTCAATGGCAACAGATGGAACGTTTGTTCAGGTTTGTGCCCCATCCTTCAGTCATTTTATCTTTAAAAGCTTTCACATTTGTTTGTAGATGTAAGTCTAGAATGACCATTCCATTCAATGTGGTGTAACCCGTGATGGTGCATTTTTGTCTATGGAAGGTACAATTGTTGCATCTAATTCATTGGCGTGATTTATGTACAAGTTTCTTTTTATTTTATATTTCTCACCAGCTTTGGCATGGTATCGGTTAACAATTGCCAATATAGCTTTGCCATTTATAACCGCATGTACATATATCGTTCGTACAGTCAAAACTCAAATGTGAATCCAGATTGATCCATACTGCCAAAATCTAAACCATTACCCCATCTTCTAATCACTGGGAGAGATGTTTAGGCATTCTGGACAATCAAGACAGTACATGTATATGTGGTCTTGCATTATTTCAAATCAGTTTCATAACTTCTCAACTACTTCGCAACCTACCTGTGGCATTGTTTTGAGTTGATTATCTTATTCTTTGTCGACAGGTAGCAAGAAGCTTTCAAATGAATTTTTAGTATTACCAGTAAAGAAGTATGATACACCCTTTGGCACTGGCCGTGACCGCTACTGTGCTAACCTTTTGCTCTTTACTTCTCAACTTAATATGCAGGTTGGTTCGCTGGAGAAACTTTACAAGATTTTCGAAAGATGTTAGGACACTAGGGTGACAGTACAGAAGCAAGGCGAAGTAATACCTTGATCAAAGAATTTTGAGCGGTATATATATTTTGAATTCTGTTAACGCTCGTAGATTGGATGAATTTGACTCCTGAAATGGAGGTAATGCCCTCCCTGCCCAAAGCAACTCGTGTTCTATCAATGAACGATCTTTTTAGATTGTGCAACCCTTTTTTGTCCGACTTTAGCATGTACCATACATTTGTCTGATGACTTAAGTAAGCCTGGAGATGAAACCTTTTGTGAATACTCAGATTTTCTGTGGTGGAGAATTTCTGCGTGTATCAGGAGAATTTATTATTGAAATGAATTAACCTGCCGCCTTACGACTATCCATGGGTCGCCCCAGGTCGCCAGTGGATGCTGCTAGCTTTGATATTCGACGGAAACATCAGCAAGTTGCGTCTGCAAGGTCATTTGATGTTGCGTTAAGAGCAAGGATAGTAGAGTCGCCAGCTGCTGGCTAAATGCCGGCGCTTTCTGCTACCCCGTATAGTAGTTTCGCTATCTCATTGCCTTATTGCTTATTTGCATTGATGAGCTAAACATTTGTTCATTGCACGTGTAATTCAACCATTGGATAGCAGCCACCGTTATACAGGCATGAGGCTGCATGCCGGCCTTTTCTCCTTGGCCTTGGTCCCAAGTCTGGGCGACTGGTGAAACGCCGACTCTCTTCTCTCTCCTTTATTCTCACTCCACCAAGGATTTTGATGACATGGATCATCATTTATCCAGCTGACTAGATCTTATTATACTTGCTCTAATCCGTGCTGATAGAGTGCTTGCTACCCCTTTGAGACCATGGCTGGAGACCGGCTCCCATCGAAGCAAGGACTTGTCTACCCCTTTGAGACAAGCGTGACGCTGTTGACTCCTCCGGCAGTGGACCCTCCTCCCTCACCGCCGGGGGATGATCTTGACTCAAGCAGGAGAAGACGGCAGCGACGTTCCACCACGTCGAGGTCCCCATCACCGGCGTCTGGAGCTCGCCGGAGCAGTGCACCCCGGGTCTCGGTGCGTGACCGCCTCGGCTCCGCGGCAATTGGCGGACGCCACGTGGCTTCAGCTCTCGGGGATAGAGGTGGGGACGCTGGAACCGAAGCATCCCCTGCCTCCCCGCGCGCTACCCCATGCGACACGCCTTCCTTGGAAACTGCTGTGGCCATTGATGACAAGGCGGCAGAAGCTTCAACCGAGGAGGCAGGAGTTACGGCTAAGAATTTAGTCCAAGAGCTAGACCGTTGCAGAAAGGAACTCGAGGAGTTTGACTTGTTCTCTGATTCGGCTCCCCCTACTGACGCCCCACCAACAATCATGGCCCAGCTTGGCGGCCCTTCTGATGTCCAAACAGCAATAGCAGCCACGACCCAGTTGCAGGTTCCAAATTCAAGTGTTCAAATCTCTTCGGCCTCCCGCATAGCTGAGGCGCGTACAGAGCTGCCCGACACGATGAACCTGCGCGCTCCTGAGCTGGCGCCACCAGAAGATGAGGAAGACGGGCAAGCGGCTTCCTCTGCAGCGCTGGGCACTCCGCCGCGACACCCCTCGCTGGCCTCGCCGCCCGTGATGACTCCCGCAAGCTGCTTGGCTGCCGCGGTACAGCAGTCTCCGGGCAGCCGCGAAAACTCGGTGATCGTCTACTCAAGACGGCGCACGAACCAGCGAACAGCAGCGGTACCGGCCACTCCTACACCAAGCGAGGCCTTCCTAACTTGCATCACCAAAGCCACTAACGGAGTAGCGGCTGCACCACCAATCCACAAACGACGGAAGAAGACTCTTCCTCCTGGCATCACGCCTCGCCGGAGTAGAAGAATTGCTGGTGTGGGTGTTGAACCTCCACCACAGCCTGACAACCTACAGAAGAAGAAGGCCATGCGTGAATTGGGAATTGAGGTAAAAGACAGAGAACAAATCAGCCAGAAGGCGCTTGATGATTACGCCAAGGTGTTCAGCCAGCCGCTCTCGGCTTCCCACATCCGAGTGTTGGCGGCTCTCTTTGGCTGGGCTCCGGAAGATGTGCTCGGGGTGTCAACAGAGGAGCTTGTCTTCTGATTGCACAAGAGTGTGTCTGTGTCCCCTGGTCGCCGTTTTAATTCTTGCAATGGATCCCAAAAATATTCTTGTGTGGAATGTCCGCGGACTGAACTCGACCGCGCGACAAGATTCAATTAGAGTTCTGGTTGAAACGGCCAAGATTGATGTGGTGTGTTTACAAGAGACAAAAATGGAGACAATTTCCCAACGCCTCCTGCTGTCCATGCTCGGATCCTCGTTCGCTCACCATGTATACTTGCCGTCCGTTGGAGCAAGCGGTGGACTACTCATTTGCTGGAAGGACAGGGTTGGAGCAGCTGCTGCTACCCGGGTTGATTCCTTTTCGGCCTCGGTGCAGCTAGTATCGGCGGATGGAATCCCATGGTGGTTAACCTGTGTCTATGGCCCTCAAGACAGAGATGACAAGCTGCTGTTCCTCCAAGAATTGAGGGACATCAGAGCTCAGTGTGCTGGACCGTGGCTAGTACTCGGTGATTTCAATCTAATATACAAGGAAGAGGACAAAAATAACACACACATCAACCGAGCTATGATGGGCAGGTTTAGGCGTTGTATCGAGGATACGGCAATCAAGGAAATTCCCCTTATTGGCCGTAAGTTCACGTGGTCGAATCAACAAGACAACCCCACACTTGTCAAGCTTGATCGGATATTTTGTTCTGCGGATTGGGAGGAAATGTTCCCTCGCTGCCTCCTGCAGAGTGCTGCGACGGAAGGTTCTGATCACTGCCCGTTGCTGCTCGGGCTGAACGATCTTGGATTGGGCAAGAGAAGATTCCACTTTGAAGCTTATTGGCCGAAGGTTGACGGATTTGCGGAAGTCGTAGCCTCAACTTGGTCTGCAGTTCAAGCAACCAATTGCCCACTGGAGACACTTTCGCTGAAGTTCAGAGCACTCACACGTGAGCTACAAAGTTGGAGCCAGAAGCGAGTTGGCCACGTCAAATCTCAATTACTACTGGCCAAAGAACTTGTGCACCAACTGGAGATTGCTCAGGACTCCCGCCCACTCTCTTCTGATGAGAATAACCTACGATGTATGCTGAAAAGACATAGTCTAGCGCTATCATCACTGCTGCGCACAATGGCCCGGTCGAGATCGCGTATTGATTGGCTTAAGGATGGTGATGCAAATACTGCGTTGTTCCATGCTCATGCGCGGCACAGGAAGAGGAAAAACTTTATTCCAAAGCTGATTGTGGGGGACTCAGTTCTGACCAAGCAAGAGGAGAAGGAGCAAGCAGCATTTGATTTTTTTGATAACTTGTTGGGTACAGCTGAGCAACGTGAGTTCTCAATCGATCTCGAGCAGCTGGGCATCCCGGTGCATGATCTTGAGAACTTAGATGCTTTCTTTACTGAGGAGGAAGTCTGGTCCACAATCAAGTCGATGCCCTCCGACAAGGCTCCTGGCCCGGATGGCTTTACCGGCCGCTTTTACAAGTCTTGTTGGCAGATTATCAAAGAAGATATCATGGCTGCCATTGTAGCGATACAATGCGGCAACGTCCAGAATTTGTGGATGCTAAACTCAGCCTTCGTTACACTAATCCCCAAGAAGGAAGTAGCTGATCAAATGAAGGATTTTAGACCCATCAGTTTGATACATAGTTTTGCGAAGCTAGTTACAAAGCTCCTAGCCAATCGGTTATCCAAGAAGTTGCAGGAGATGGTGTCTACTAATCAAAGTGCCTTTATAAAAGGCAGATGCATTCAAGATAATTTCTTGCTGGTTCAGCAAACAGCGAAGTACTTCCATCAACAGAAGCTCCCACGTATTCTCCTCAAGCTTGACATCACCAAGGCGTTCGATTCTGTATCATGGCCGTTCTTGTTGGAGATCTTGAGACACCGAGGTTTTGGAAATAGGTGGTGTGCGACCATCAGCGCGCTCCTATACTCTTCCTCTACCAAGGTGCTACTGAATGGCTCGCTCGGAGAAGATATTCACCACCAACGAGGATTACGCCAAGGGGACCCTTTATCCCCTATGCTGTTCATTTTAGTCATGGATGTCCTCAACTCGCTGATACAGAAAGCTAGTGATGATGGACTGCTCCAGCCCCTTGCCAGACGCCCTTTACAACATCGCGTTTCTCTTTACGCTGATGATGTGGTGATGTTCTTAAGGCCAGTTGCTTCAGATTTGAACCTTATCACTGAAATTTTGCGGATCTTCGGCATCGCTTCAGGCCTCAAGACCAACATCAATAAAAGCAGTGTAACTCCAATACGCTGTTCTGAGGAAGAAGTGGCAGCGGTACAACAGCTTCTCCCTTGCGCATTGGCTGATTTTCCGTGTAAATATCTTGGGCTGCCCCTAGTTGTTAACAAATTGACAAAGGCTCAAGTGCAACCGATCATCGACCATCTTGCTAATCAGCTACCGGGCTGGAAGGCTGATCTAATGAACCGAGCTGGGAGAACAGTGATGGTTAGGTTCGTTATGACCTCAATGGTAATCTACTTAGCAATGGCCATGGATCTGCCGCTTTGGGCCCTTAAAGCATTGGGCAAAATACAGCGCGGGTTCCTGTGGAGGGAAGACATGAGGCCAAAGGTGGACATTGTTTGATTGCGTGGCCAAAGGTCACCAGGCCGTTAGAGCTCGGTGGATTAGGCATACATGATCTGAAATCCTTGTGTTGGGCACTGAGGATGAGATGGTTATGGCTTAAGAAGACACAGCCGGATAAACCTTGGGCGATCTTCCCCATTCAAGTGCATCAGTCCATACAAGCTCTCTTTGCGGCTGCAGTGGTCTCGAAAGTGGGAGACGGAAACAACACACTTTTCTGGACTGACAATTGGTTACATGGTTCCTCAATGGCCTCTATCGCGCCTAGCATCCTTGCGAGAGTTTCAAAACAAAAGAGAGATAAGCGCACAGTCAGGGAGGCCCTACTTGATGATCAATGGACTCAGGACATTCAAGGAGTAATGGATGTTGCCACATTGGCTGAGCTGCTGCGATTAGTGGATCTCCTGGATGAAGTGCAGCTGACTCCCGGCGTTCACGATGAGCACATTTGGCGGTTCTCCGAGTCCGGTCAGTACTCCGCCAAGTCAGCCTATTCCACTCTCTTCATTGGCACAATCCACTTTCAGCCGTGGCAGCTTATTTGGAAGACATGGGCACCCAAGAAATGTCAGTTTTTTCTGTGGTTAGCACTCCACAATCGCTGCTGGACAGCCGATCGCCTTGCTAAGCGAGGCCTGCCTCATCCGGAGCGATGCGTCATGTGTGATCAGGAGGCAGAAGACCTGCAACACATTCTAATTGGGTGCGTGGTGGCTAAGGAAGTGTGGTTCCGCTTGCTCAGTAAAGTGGGATTGGCACTGCTAGCACCACAAGCTGAGGACCTCTCTTTCGAGGCATGGTGGGTCAAGACGGATGGCCTGGTTCCATCTATTTTCAGAAAGGGGCTAAACTCTCTAATAATCCTTGGAGCTTGGATGATTTGGAAGCAGAGGAATGATGGGGTGTTCAACGGAGCAACACCCAACGTGCCGACAGTGCTCTCTCGCATTGAGGAGGAGGCGCGCCTCTGGTGTCTTGCTGGAGCTAGGGAACTAGCTAGACTACCGGTAGCAGCACATGTAGTAGTAGCTTAGGCTTCTGCCTAGTGGTCGTTCAAAAGTTGCCTGTGGCGCAAATGTAACAAAAAAGTGAGGACTGAGGGGTGTGTGGGGTGCGTGTTGTATTTTACAACTTCTCTTCTTAATGAAATGATGCGCAGCTCTCCTGCGTATTCGCGAAAAAAAAAAGTGCTTGCTTTAGACAGTGTCAATTTTATGAATATAAACAAATAACGACGGAAGATAAAAATATTCAACTTGGGGATGTAGCTCAAATGGTAGTCGCTTTGCATGCGAGAGGCACGGGGTTCGATCCTGCTGGGTACTGTACGGGGATGTCAATTCCTACGCGAGAGCCATGTGTTTGCTGTCTGTCAACACACGTCCCACTTGAGGCACGAAATTCAAAATCGAAATGATTTAAAATTGTCATTTTTAATTACACAATACAATTTAAACAGACACAACGCACGCGCGAACACACTTATGTAAATCCTATTTCTACGAGCATTTTCAAAAACCGAGCCTGGAAATCCTGGAGATTGTCGAAGTCATCACTGTCATCTCGATGTCGACTGAGCCATATGTTTGTTGTCTATCAATACACGTCCCATTTTTTAGGCGCGAAAATCAAAATGAAATTACTCAAAATTGTCAACTTTTTTTTTAGATTACACAATATAACTCAGACACTCACAATGCATGCACGCTCACCCTAATGAACACACGTACGCAAAACCTATCCATATGAGCATCTTCGAAGACCGAGCCGGCCTCGAAGATCGATAAAGTCACCATTGACACCTCGTTATCGATGAGAGTGTTACCTACCACTAAACACACAATATCGTTAAATCCTAGAAATTCGCTTCCATAGGAAGTCGAACTCAGTTGAGATGCTAGTGAGCCTCTTGTAACCACCAAGCTACAGGTGTCCTTTCGTTGTTGACCCACATTCTAGTTGAGTACTCCTATGAGTTTTTCAGAATTATTTATTAAATTTTTAAAATTATTTATTGATTTCTTAGAATTGCATTTGATAGTCCAATTTTTTCAAATATTTTCTAAAAATATAAAAATAAATACTCCACATTCTAGTTGAGTACATTACATTTAAATTGTATATAACAATGAATCAAAATATAATGAAATTGTCGTATACTTGCCTTATGGGTATACGAGATGATGAATGAATGGATACGTAAAGACATGGTGACAAATTAATGAAGATAAAGATGATGGCGATAGACAACAGATCGGTTCTTGACCGGTCCGGAATAACAGAAGATTCCGTATACCGGTATGGAAACAAGGCGGATACCAAGACCGGCGTATAATGACTTGAGGAGCAAGTTATTGAGTGATTTGTAGTCCGATTAGGACTACGAATCAATAAAGAAAGTTAGAAATAGAATTCCATATATGTAATCTGTGTAATTGACTAGGACTCGCATGTAACTCGACTCCCCCGGATATATAAGGCGGAGCAGGGACCCCGAAAAGCTCGTAGATCTTGCAATTAGCAAATCACTAAAGGCAATACATAACATACAGGACGTAGGGTATTACTCTCGATCCGAGGGGCCCGAACCTGTCTAAAATCACGTGTTCTTGTGTGTTCTGTGTATTGCACCATCGAATTCCATACTCGTGGGGGATCGGGTAGTACTAGTGCCGAGTTTAAATTTTTAAAATTATTTATTGATTTCTTAGAATTGCATTTGATAGTCCAATTTTTTCAAATATTTTCTAAAAATATAAAAATAAATACTCCACATTCTAGTTGAGTACATTACATTTAAATTGTATATAACAATGAATCAAAATATAATGAAATAATCAATATTTTTATAATTTTTTGGATAAAATGAATGATACAACATTACACTTAGGGAAAATTGGATTCTTGACACTCAAAGATTCAAGATTTAGAAATTTACCATTGAACTTCTAAAGTTCATTTTAATACTAACCAAAATTGCCCCGTTTAGAAATCTACCACAATCTCACGTTTTCTGTCACTTTGCTTCAACTCGTTCAACGGTGTTCTATACAAATTGGCCAGCTGGGGAACACTTTATCTATCCATATGGGAATTGAGAGAATGAATCCAAATCGTCGCACAGGGCAGTCAAATCACTACTAATCCAATGTTGCATACTGTACACAGGCACCTGAGTTCTTTTTTTTATGAATTTTATTTTCTTTAAAAAATCCTGATACCCTTTGAGCGTACACGTAGTCAATAACGCTAGTTTCATCATCCTAAAACAAAAGTTTCATATATGCATTTGATTTATTTCAGCTTTACCACAAAAGGTTCCGTCTTCTATTTCACCTTTCGGGGATACGTTTAGTTTATTATATATAGCTTACACTTCCATACAAAAAATACAAGTATATTTTTATTTTATTTTAAAAGAATTTCATAATAAAAAGAGTAAAATGCATGAAATTTTAAATTACGGCAAGTAAACTATTAGTTTATACATAATACAATCATTATCTTCAGATTCTTATGTACTTTGATGATGTGGCATACATATGTTAGTGACTCACCATTCACGTAAATATATATCCGATCATCTCCCCGTTAATGATTTTTTTATTCGTTTATATTTGTACCCTTCTTTACCACACGATTCCTATTATCTATTCCTTTTCTTGAGGAACAAGTGCGTTTCAGGAAGAACGACACAACTACCTCAGTTTTCTACTACCAATGACAACAGGACTGTGACTGCCTAACAGCGAGAACGCCAGGACACTTATTTTCAGTAGCGGAGGACAAGAAAAAAATAAGGTGTGGCGGAATGCATTCAGATGTTAAAAAATTACAATGATATTATCAAAATATTCATTAAACCAAACAACTGAACTATTTCCTTTTATAGAAACACCAAGCAGCAACAGTAATTTAGATCAAAATAGAAGAATGTAAAGAAAAAAAGAACTTGGCCTTGCTAGACTAAGAGCAGATGGCACTGGTGGGAAAGAAACAAGGTATGGCAAGAGCCCCACCTTGCCACACCGAGTCCTCCGTCACTGTTTATTTCCATTATGTAGCATATAGTAGACATATCAACCACCATGGTTCGAGCTCAGCGACATGAAGAATATTAGAATATTTCGCGTTGAGCTCAATTTTACAAGTAAGCTACAAATACTTTGAAATGTACATAAGAATAATTTTTGACATCACAAAAAATAACAGATCCAAATAAGCAAATCAAGTATGAAAACAGTGTTCTTTGCTTCCTGTCATCGCTCTTTCCGGTGCAAGCCTAAACTTTGTTTTTGTGTGCCACTGCTTTCTTCTTCTCTGCACAGCCTTCCTTGTATATGCCACTCTATTGCCTTCTTTTTCTATAGCCTCGATCTTTGCTGCAAGTGCAGCTTCTCTCTTGGTAGCTATAGCGATGTTTTTGAGATGTTTTATCTCTTTCAACTTCTTTGTTTGTTTACCTTGTCTTGTTGGAGTTGTAGGAGGTACTAAATTCTCATGTTCATCCCAGCAAAGCCGATGAACCTACAATCAGGTAATAGAATATATTATCACTTATGTGTTGAAATGTCTTGCAAATGAAATTACCACCTGTAGCATATAATTAAACATGGAGCATTTTTTCGGTACACTAATTTTAATATAGACCGTTCATTCCTTCTGATCCAACGGCCCAAATTGATTGTTAACACCTTAATTCCTACCGTAATAACAAGTGGTAATTCAAGGTGGTAACAGATTTAATAATGATAGTTCGTAATCCAACAGTCCACATTTATTTTGTTACCACCCTGCAACTTGAGGTGGTAAAATATACCGTAAAAAGACCTAAGCATGATAGGTCTCCATGGTGACTGATGTGTCTACGGTTGCTACCTGAGGGAAAGTGCTATGACGTTTAGTCACGTTGTTGTTGCGGCAGCAAACGGAGGTCGCTGCATCGTCCTCATTGCTACCCACCGTAACATAATCAATCTCTCTTGTTCTTCATCGTTGCTCATGGCTTGCGTTGCCGTCACGGATACATTGTCCCTTTCGAAAAGGAATAAATAATGAAGATAAATTGTGTATTAAAGAAAATATGGTAAAGAGGAGTGAAAACGTAAAGAAAGAAAAAGATCCACTATCGAGGAGATAACTGACATTTACGTGAAAAAAATTGGCTGCGAACGGTTCGTAACCTTACACAGTGCGGACCTGACGCCGATTGAGGACACGTGGAGATCGAACGGGGGACAAGGTGGGCTCAGATGGCTTTAGTAATGCGCACATTACCGGCTCCGGCTTGGCTCGAATAAAATATCGTTGGCTGCAGAGCCATCCGAACAAAGTTGGGAGAAGGAGTTATAAAAAGAGTTGGGAGAAGGAAAAAAAAAGGAGCCGCAAAAAAAAAGAAAGAAACGACGCAATCCACATCTGACCAGAGCTCATCCTAACGGCGGCGACGCCGCGACGCTCGCCTCCTCCGAGCTCGGACTGCGCCACCCTCAACGATAGCAGTGCCCGTCTCCTCAGGCAATCCATATCTGACCAGTGCTCCTCCCAACGGCGGCGATTGCAGTCCTCTGATTGTGGGCAGCGCCACCAGTAGCGACGGCGGCACTCGTCTCCTCCGCCGGTGGGCAACACTGAGAAGGCTCTTTCAGGCAGTGGGTCTGAGTGTTCTCCATTCTCGTACGTGGCCCGTGGGTAGCGACGAGGGCAGCTTTCTCCAGCAGCTTTGATTTGTATAGTTACATGTGTTTGTTTTTCTCCTACTCTGTACCATTGCATTTGATGAATTTTCATGTTGATTCGAAAGGTGAAGCGAGAACATGTACACATATGTTATTTGTTGGTTGTGGGAGTGACAATAGTTGTCTCATTTGTAATAGGATGCGACTATCTTGAGTGCAAATTGTCGGCTTCAGTTTGCTTGAACGTTTCTTCATTGAAAGCTCATGTCATTGCTAGTTGTGACTAAAATTTTTCCAAAGTGAGCTTTAATTTCTAATTCATTGAAACCAAACCAAGAGTAAATGATAGAAGAAAATGCAAATAGCATTGGAAAACAGGGCATATTATTCTTGACAATAAAAGAATGCTGCATATAAACCATGAACTGTACACTAGGATGTGTGATTCTGTTATGAGTTACTAGTGAACCTTATCTATCTTCACTTACTGGTGAACTCATACATTATGATCTTTCCAAGCACCTGTATTGTAAATCACTATAAAACTGTACCTAGACAAGGTAATTACAGTTTGTCATGATTGCATTAAGAAATATCAAATACTGCATATAATTAAACAAAGATCATCTGAAATCTGAATTCTGAAATGTTTGACTCCTTATACAAAATAATCCAAAGTAACAAAGTGCATTGTTTAAAATTTACAGGTATAAGCATTAAATAAAAACAGGACAATCATATATTTTTGTTATTTGACATTCCATCAAATTGTAATCTCCTAGCAGCTGAGGAAGCATCTTGATCAACTCCAAATAAGAGACTTGTGTATCCTCCTTGTATAACTGGAGCATCCATGGCAGAAGGATTCATGTGCATATTAAGGTATGGCATTGTGGGATTAACATAACCGCCTTGGATGGATGGAATCGACATGGTTGAAGATTGGCCATACATATCATTTGAAAAAATTTCTGCTGTAGTATCTCGATCATCTCCTATAATCAGTAATATAAGTTAATAATAAGCAAATTCAATACAACATCATAAAATGGGAAACTGTTAGAATTGGTAGGATTAATACCTTTCTTGTTACCAGTTTTCCTTTTCTTCCCTTTCTCTTTTCCATTGGTACGGTTGATCTTTTTTCTTTGGGCCTTTTACCACTGGTGGAACTCGGAATGATATTCTACCTGTTAATGTATCTTGTAGCACAATCAGTTGAAACTAAAGGAACTTCATTTGCTTTTTCTTGCACCTTCATTATTGCATTATCTGCTTCTGACTCCAACTTATCTATGGCTTTCTCCAATTCATCAAGAAGGTCTTTTGACAAGGAACACTTCAATGCAACATATGTGGCCTTTCTTGAGATACGTGCAACTTGGGTGGTCGAATTTTTCTTATTGGTTCCTTTTTTCTCAACATAAAATCCTCTTTTTGCATATTTTGTCCATCTATTCAGTATATAATGTGATGGCAAATAAAAAACATCCTTTATGTTAAAGACTTTGAAGGCATGCTTGCATAATATACCTGATATAAAAGAATTCCATTAGTCATCAATTTCTGGTATAAACTATATCTTCATTCAAAATGTGTACACATACCTACAGATTCATACTTCCTGCAAGAACATTTAATGGTTATATCTTCATTATTGAATAAAACTGTTGCTCTATGATTAGATTGCACATGAGTAACCATATATGTCAAGATTGACCCTTCGGTTTTTAATAATTTACCAGTGAATACAAAATGATCTTTAAATTCAGCCTCAAACTCTTTGTACATTCTCTTTGTATACAATTCAGCGGCAGTCTTCAGCATTGGTAAATTTGGGCTGTATGTAGGTAGGCTCTTTCGTCGTGACTGAAAATCAGCATCCAACTCGTTTGAACGAAGACTGGCAGAAACCTTCTCACACTCTACAAGAAGCTCCGAAAGGCTAAGTTTTCTACGAAATCTTTTCTTGAAGACATTATTCATTCCTTCGCTCCTTTGAGTAGAGGTCATATCAGCTGTAAAAGAATCACGGAACACAATGGCCCATTTTTCTCTCAAATCATATAGCTTCAACAACCATTCATTGCCCTGAAGGTCATAGTCCTGCAATAAATCTTGTCACTTCTTGTTGAAGTAAAATTCCGATCTATCTTCATGGACACAACTCTTAAAAGCAGGTAGAAACTTCTTAGGATGCTTCTGAATAACATGCCCCAAATGTTTAGCAGCATTAAGATAAATGTGCCATAAACAAAGACGATGGCTTGTGTTTGGAAAAACATAAGCAATTGCACCTGCCATTGCCGCATCTTGATCAGTGAAAATTGTGTCTGGATGCTTTCCTGACATTGCTAGTAAAAAAGTTTCAAAGAGCCAAATAAATGATGGAATACTTTCGTCGAATAACAATGCAGCTCCAAAAATTATTGTTTGCTTATGATGGTTGGTTCCAAGGATTGGAGCAAAAGGCATTTCAAACTTATTAGTTTGAAACGTGGTGTCAAATGTGACAGCATCACCAAAGCATGCATAATCCATAATGGATTGACCATCTGCCCCAAAAAAATTAACTATGCGACCAGATGTGCTCATCTATATCAAGTGCATAAAAAATGTAGGATCCTCCAATTGTTTATTCTTCAGATAATTGCATAGTGTTTGTGCATCATTGGATTCTAAGTACTTGTTTCGTTCACGACCAATCTCATTGTTGCAATCCATCTTTGTGTATGGCACTTTGTCGGCTCCTCCATAGAACTGCTTCATGAACTCATAGACTCGAGCAGGTTTCATCCCAGCTTCACGTACTTGGCTAATTAGCATCCTATCTGCTTCTGTAATACGTCGTTGGGACCTCAATTTTTTTGTCTTATCTAGACTAGTAAAAACATGATTATGCTCGGAGTAAATTTCATAAAACCCCATGTTTTGTGGTCCTTGTGTCATAAAACACCGGGTATTATGGCTCGTGTCACATAACCACATGTTTCATGGTCATGTTGTTTCGCAAAACCCCACCACTATCAACAATTAACAATGAATATAATTTATGAATTTTAAGTTTATGCTTGCATGAGACATGTATTCCAGTCAATTTAATCATTAAAACCATCAAGTTGAATATATGAGAAATTATTTTCTGACTTGAAAGTTAAATCCACCTCTAATATTCATACTACTTTGATAAAGGTGTGATTATGTAAAACAATATGACCAAAAAACATGGGGTTATGTGACACAGACCATAACATCCGGGGTTTTGTGATACAAGGACCATAAAACCTGGGGTTTTATGAAATTTACTCTTATGCTCAAGTATAACTTTTTGCACCGTCCAAATTCCCTCTTTGCTTACACTAAACTGAACACGAGCATTGCATCCGGTCCTTGTCGTACCCTTTGATGACTCGTGATGTCCTTCGTTACTGCAAACTACATATTTCTGATATATAGTACCATCCGATGATCGGTACTTTGTCGTGCTTCTTCTAACACTGAACCCAACCTTGCCGGCGTAGGTGTTGTACATCTCATAAGCATCGTGCTCAGATTCAAAAGACATTCCAACTTGAGGAACAATCAAGTTCAGTTCATAGGTTAAACAAAACACAAACACACATCATGCATCATCAAATAACGCAACAATGAAAAGACAAATGGCCATCAAAGAATTATATGCAGCCTTACTTGTGTTGCCTGCTCCCCTTCATCTTCATGATCTCCAGCACCTGCGGCCATATTGATGTCATCATCCTTTTGCTCATTCCTTGCATCATACTCGTGTTCGGTGAAGATCTGCTCGGTATTGACCGAAAATATTTGCAAGGACGGAAGACTAAAGCTGCAGTAATATAATTCAAGCAGAAAGATTAATCTAGAATAATAAAGATTACACATAGGAAAATTGATCACATATGGGATCATACGATGTCTTAGGTTGTATAATCTCGACATCCGCATCCTGTTCAACGGCGAGGTTGGGTGCGGATGGTGGAGCCTCCACGATCTCCACACTCGCAGCTTGATGGACGGTGACAATGGGTTGCAGCATTACGTTTGGCGAGACCTTGATTACAGAGTCGGCGAGCGTCAATAGGTCGTGCTCTTCAGGTTCGGCTTCTGCTGGTCGAGAGTCAACCATGGCACCGTCTACGGCAGCGGCGTCTCCGTAGGAACTAGGGTGCGGGGCAGCGTTCTCTCGATCAGGTTTGTGCGAGAAGTTACGTAGCCGGCGGCTATTGTTTTTTAGGAAATCATACGTGAATCAAGACTTATTTTTTTCTCCCAACTTTGTTCGGATGGCTCTGCAGCCAACGATATTTTATTCGAGCCAAGCTGGAGCCGGTAACGTGCGCATTACTAAAGCCATGTGAGCCCACCTTATCTCCCGTTCGATCTCCACGTGGCCTCAATCGGCGTCAGGTTCGCACTGTGTAAGATTACGAACCGTTCGCAGCCAATTTTT
>JAUNZO010003804.1:0-188568 GCA_031894775.1 Chloris gayana | reverse complement strand
ATTTACGTGGATGATGAGTCACGAATATACGCGTGCTACGTTATCAAAGTACGGGAATATGAAAAATGATTATATCGATTTTACTCTAATAAAAAAATATGAGCGATATTCGATTTATTTTGAAGACTGCACCCAAAAATTTTACAAGAACTAACAAAACTCATAAAATAAAGAAGCAAAGTAAACTCGGAGAAACGCGAGCAAATGGAGGCAAGGGTTGCAGGGGTGCCCGAAGACGAGGAGTCTGGTCTCCTCCCCCGCCCATCCGCCGCTGGCCGCCGGCCATCCTCCGCGGTCCCCCGCTCTCGGTCTCCACCGGCGGTCTGGACGACGGTGGACGGTCCCCTAGGGTTGCCGCTGGAGGAGGCGGAGAGCCACGCTCGGCGCTTCTTCCTGTGGGGGTTCGCTTGCCTCCCCTTCTTCTGGGCCATCAACTGCTGCTACTTCTGGCCCATCCTCCGCTCCTCTGCCGCTTCCTCGCCCGCCACCTTCGCCCCCATCCGTCCCTGTGAGTCTTACACCGTCCTCCTCATTTCCTCTCACCTAATCTTTCTCCTGTGAAAGATCCTTTTCTTTTCGAAAGACCCTTCTGTGAAAATCTAACCTTCAGATGCTGGTAAGTGATATATAAGTAGTTTCAGATGCTTGTGGCCTGTATGCATCATATTCTTATATTGATGTTGGCCTATGTTGCGTTGAAATGGACATCTTTAGGGATTTTCTTGTGATGTCGAATGCTGCAATACTTCCCCTGGACTCTAATTTTGCAAAATTGCAGTTGCATTGGTTTTCAGAACGAATCCGTGCTAGTGTAGGTCAGTAGTTGGACTAGTTTTACAATCCTGTGCTTATCTGGAGGCTGATGATAAATTGTGATCTTCTGATTTACTGATAATTCTATCATGTTACTTTACTTCAATTTACTCTACAGTGATTTGGACCATTCTAAGCTGCAATCATCGCAGAAAAAGCTAAGAGTAAGTTAGATCATACCCAGGGAAAGTTCATTTGGATTACATGTTGTCAGAGCATGTATTTAATTCCAAGTAATTAGGTTAACTGACACGGCTATGGTTCATATTTAACGTGTTTCTTGAACTAGGTCCATTATGTTTTGTGTGATATGCTTCATGAATGATTTAGTATATCTATGAAACAAATAGCTATCACTCAGTCCATTCTTATCTGCAGAAAACATGTTTAAGAAATATCAAACTAATGTTTTGATGATACTGAGGGTGCCATTGTTGTACATTTGGACGAATTTAATACTTAGTTGCATAGTTATGTATAGGCTACACGTTATTACTAGGTTTATTGTGATATGTCTTTATGGAGATAGGTAGGCAGGGAAATCTTATTAATTATTTTATCTAAAAAACTCTGAATGGATATAAATACATTGGAAAAACTGATTATTTTAAATCTCAAAGAACTCGGACTTTCATTTTTGTAAATTTCTTGATAAATTAGAGGATCCTCATCTAGAAAGCTTTAGTTACACGGTCTAATACGTCTAGTTCTTCTGAAATTATACACTGTTTGGATATGCTATTATAAGGCTAGACATTAGAATTTCTTTGTAAACTGCAGAATAGGCAGAAAGAAGGGAAGATGTCTCTATAAGAGGATATTTGAGGTTACTTTAATGTGTCCTAAGCCATATTAGTTTCATGGGTTCAATGGTTTAGTTCACATGATATTTAGATATTCCAGAATTTCTCTTAAACTGAGGGTAAACAGAAAGCAAGAGCATGTCTCATTTAGTGGTTATTTGGGTTGTTCATGTACATGTTGTAGCCTTTTTCCTTGTCTGTTTTATCGTTAAGAGATGCATATCTTCACCGTTTAAGTTCTTTCACTGCTTCCCTTTCGTCCGGTTAGATGCCATTACTTCCTATGATGGCATATTGCGATCCATTGTTTCTCTTATACATAAAAATTCTGTGCAGATGTTGTGCGATCCGCAATTGGCTTTTCCATATTCTCTGTGGTTTTGATCACCTGGGCTACGACTTTCATAGTTGGAGGCAAGAGGTTGTTTGGACCAATGTGGAATGATCTAGTAATGTACAACGTTGCTGACAAGCTTGGCATCTCTGGATTCATGGGATAGCTCCTTACATTAAGCAGACTTGCCCTGACCAATGTATTTATCACGTATTACTGTTGCACTCCAACATTGTGTTACCTGGCAAAACTTGATACAATTTGTTGTAATGTAATATTAGTGACAGTTTATGGTAACTTGATTTTTCTTTGTTGAGCAAATAAAGTTTAGATGACATTGCTCTGTCTTACTAGCTCCAAAACTGAATTGCATTATGAAGTTGATCAGGAATTTGAAACTACTTTTCAACAGGAATGGAATTAAAGGTCACCGGTTCATAACATGTTTTTGCAGAACCAAGAAATTATAGACTTAAAAAGGGAACTAGGATATAATAATAGGTATTATGGACTAAAAACACACTTGGGGAAAAAAGAAAATGTGGTGACCATTTTATTTATCACGGATTGAGGTTGCACTCCGATATTGCTTTAATCTGGCATCCTCAGATTATTGTATCTTCTCTAGAAAGAAGGGGCGATAATGTGTATTAGGAGCAGATGCAGGTCCCCTAAATTGATGTTTTCAATTCAGAGGCTGCAACGTGCAACAACTGCACAGTAATTTTTGTGAGGAAAGCTACAGTATGGTGCATTTCTGTAGCACTATTTTCCTGTCTTAGATTCTTGATCGAACGGTCATGGAGGGATCCTAATTCCAGCTACAGTGCTGCCTCTGAATTGGTTGGATGAATTCAGAGGACCCCGTCCCGTTAGGAGCAAAGCAGCACAAAAAGTTTGACAAGAAATCCGACTGTGCAAATTATTGACGCATAATATATTGTTTCTTTAATATCGAGCAAATACAGTTTAGATGAAATTGTCAGTCTTACTGCCTCCAAAACTGAAAATTGCATTATGAATTTGAAAGTCTTTTTTAATAGGAACAGAATTAAGTGCTAACGGGGCATGACATGCTTTTGTAGAACTAAGAAATTATAGAGTAAAAAAGAGCTAGGAGATAATAACAGGTACTAGTATTACTTAGGTAAGAAAAAAAACTGGAGAAATATTTATTAAAATTGAAATGCGGTGAGCGTGGATCGAACACGCGACCTTCAGATCTTCAGTCTGACGCTCTCCCAACTGAGCTATCCCCGCCATATGGTCCTTTGGTAAACTAAATTGTAAATATAGAATTACTATCTGTAAGAATGAATTACATGTACCAGTCAATAATGTTTATATTGGAAAAGGTCTATTTTACTCTCTCAACAATTCACTATGTTCTAGAATTGTATACAAATATTTTAGAAAAATACGAAATACTTTCATTTATATAGAGAATGGTACCATCTATCATCATGCAAAATTTGAGCTTCAAATTCAAATCGTACAAAGAGAAACAAAAAAGATAAAATGCATAAGGGAGTAAATTGAACTAACTTAAATTGTTTGAGGGAGTGAGCCAAAATTTTGTTCGAGGTGTAATTTGGACATAGTGGATTGTTCGGAGAAGTAAAATAGATTTTTTCCAATTTGTTTTACTGCTCCCAACTGAGCTATCCCCGCTATATGGTCTTTTGGTAAAATAAATTTTAAATATATAATTACTATTTGTAAGAATGAATTACATGTGCCTGTCAGTAATATTTATATTTGTTTTACCGCCAACTTTTTTGCGAGGGGATTTACTGTCAAAATACATGTTGAACATGCTTTTTTGTAAGGGGATTTACGGGTGGAACTCGAGCTTTGTCCGGCTGGGCACAAAATAACATGAAAACAGAAGTGTTATAAAAAAAACATGAGAAACAAAAAAACAATTACACGCCCGGTGGGACTCGAACCCACAATCGCCTGATTAGAAGTCAGACGCCTTATCCATTAGGCCACGGGCGCTTTGCTTCTTCTTTGATGTAAATGCAGTTAATTACTGTGATAACTTCCTCACCAACCACACACATGATTGTTTGATGTATAAGAACAGGACAGAATCGAACCAGCAATAGTTGCTAATCCAGTACCTGAGCAAGTTCAGACAGAGGTGCTGCTCCACCAGGCATACAATATGAATTTACAACCAAAACATAAATGAGACACCATGGACAAAAGTTAGTCAGAGTATCACTGTAGAACATTATTTCGAGTCCCAGGAAGCCCTGTGCCCCATGTTACAACCAATCAACCTGATGCACCCAACATAATTCAAAACAGAATGATGATCTTTAGCCGCATTCGCCCATTGATCAGTTAGACTAATGCTTCAAGTGGAGCTAGGCATCTAGGTGATCTCAATTTGTTACATCAGGCTTTTGATATGCAGCTTCTAGGCATTCTTTTGCCCGATGAACTTTTGACTGCAGATAAAAGCTCCCATTCTTAGCATTCCTCTCAAACATCGTATCATACTTCTGCAAAATAGAATGAAAACTGACATTAGTAGAAAGAAAATTGACATTAGGTACTGGCCCAGATAGAGAAAAATGTCACAAACCTTGATGATCTCTTCCCAAGTCGATTGTTCAGAGATACCGAGTACCTGCCGGGCTTCTTGCTCTGTCATGGCCTTGCTAGCCCTTTTAATACCATTTATAGCTTCCTGGGCAGCTCCAGTTTTGTTTGCATCTACAAAATTAGATGTGATTGTCATTAGTTCCATTTCGAAGAAAAAAATGTCGCAAGGATGCTGTGGCTGAACATATGCTGTAGCACAAGAAAACTCTTTTTTTTTTTTGCCAGCATTTTGGCTGAATGCATATTTGCTAACACTTCTACAAATTCTTTTTCAGAAGCACATTTCAGTGGCATGCATGTTCTAACCAAAAGGGTGTGTGGTATTGCTGTTATACTCGCTTCTTTTCTTCTTTAATATATAGGTACAAAGCTCTCCTGCTTATCCAACAAAAATGAAATTGCCCATAGAACTATAAATTCAGTCAACACCAGGGATCATCACTGATCAGATGTTCCATAAACAAAGCCTGAAACTACTTTATTATGCATATACAGCAAAACCAAGGTTTTTTAATTGAACAGAGCATGGTATTGGCCCATGGTACAATTACTTTTTTTACACGTGTATTGGTTGGTAATTGAATCGCTCAATACCCTCTAATTGTTGGAAATAGTTTGCCTGATCCTCTGTTTGCTCTCTCCCTTCCTTGATTTGCACAAGCATGAAAAGTTGAGAACACTACTCAAACTATTGTATCATCATATATGTATCTGTGACAAACTGTTTATGGACACATAGGAGGGGTGCATGTCCAACCATCATACCCACATGCTCATAATTAGTAAACACTATCTAGCAGGTGATTCCTAATTCACTTGTGCAACTTAACCGTTACAATTAAAAGAGTACAACTCATAAAGCTAACTCAAGATAAATTTTCAATTATATCCTTTCGCTATATTAACTAATCAAATTGACTTTGACCTCTTAATGACCAACCATTGTGCATAGTACAACAACTAAAGTACTAACTAGAAACTTAAGTTTTAAAATCCAAACTTTACTAGATAATGTTAGTTGTCTAAAAAAAGATAATATTAGCTAACCAGTAGTTCATGGAATAAGCAAATTTTCTCTTGACAGCTCATATGCATAGATGCGTACAGATGCATATACAGCTCTCTTATAACAAATAATATTTCCAAAAAAGTACATCCCATGTTAGCAAGTGAGAATATCCCTAATGATCAAAATGGATATAGCATGGAACAAACACATGCTTGTTAGCTCACTGTTGCGGAATTATGAAAATAGCGGGTATTTTTGCACGAAAGATCCACATACTGACAACAGTAAACTCCAAACGACGCCACTTGCCTCCTGCCCCAGAACACCAAAAGAAAAAAAATCT
Organism: Chloris gayana; assembly: GCA_031894775.1. Taxonomy (NCBI): domain Eukaryota; kingdom Viridiplantae; phylum Streptophyta; class Magnoliopsida; order Poales; family Poaceae; genus Chloris; species Chloris gayana. The sequence goes on along the minus strand of JAUNZO010003804.1, from coordinate 182,650 downwards.
GACAGCCGAATTGTGACGTGCAATACTTGGTTAGCTTGCCACTCTCATATCTTGTTTCACCAGCACCCAAATAGTGACACCACAGGCTACTGCGGATAAAGGGACTTAACAAATCCCACACTGGATCAACATTATAAAGAGTAAATTATACCAGCGGACCTTAAAGCGATACCATCTCATCTGGGTCTCTAAATTTACTGAGTATGCCACTAGAGGTCTGAATAAGTTAAGTATGGAAATATATGTGTTAATAGATCTTATAATTACAACCTAACAATTCAGTCAAAATCAGGGATCATCAAAAGTTCAAAACACACACTTTATGATGCTTGCAGCAAAACCAAGCCTTTGAATTAAAGTTTGATCAGGATGCAATAGTAGACCAAGAGCATTGTATGATTTTAATCTCAGCAGATAATTGGTATCACGATCACATTTTTACACATGTATCTAGTAATCAAGTGAGAAGCATCAAGACATACTAATGATGGAAATGGGCATAGCATGAGACTTAGAACATGTTTGTTAGTTCAGAGGTACAGGATTAGAAAGAAAATATTTTTTTTGCATTAATGATTTTCTGAGAACTTGAAATGACACCCCTGAATGCAATATGTATTTACCCCGGCACTCTTATTTCACGACTAGCGAAACGGTAAACGCACAGGCTAGCCAGGGTAGATATCAAAAAAGAAAAGGGCTACCCAGGGTAAGGCCTAAAAGGATTTCCACTTTGGATCAACAATAGTAATCTAAAATGACGGTAACCTAATCTAAAAGAATTTATTAAAAGAAGGACAACAAACTTTAGGGTCCCCAATTTGCATTCTAACAACAAAGCACTTTCAAATGATTCTATAAGTATTTGGACCAAATAAAAGGATGGCTGGAACCTTTGTTATAACACTAATTGGGCCATCAAAGACTGCAGGCAACAGGAGGACCCAAAAGTAAAATCCTTATTGGGAGGATGGACATTTTAAGCTGGATACGACTAACTGAAACAGGAGAAGCAGATAACTCCCATTACAATATCTGTGCTGCATCATTTACAACTGCACATTGTGACGCTCAGGCACCGCTCAGACAATCATAACAGAGCCAAAGGATTCCTAATTTGACGAAGGAAGGGGTGCGAGCACTCACTGACGATGGCTTGTCGATAGGCTTGAAGCATGGCCCTGCCCACCACGGCTCCACCCATGACGATCAGGTTCGCGAAGAGCCGACCGGCCTGCCCAATCAATAACATCAGGCCTGGGGATTAAGCTAAAAAGAGTAACGGTCACATAGAAGAATCGAATCGAAGAAAAAAATCTCCGTACCATCACGGTGTGTTCGCTACCTCCTCCTGAGACGGCGGCAGAACCCTAGGACCCAGTGGCAGTGCGGACGGCGGCGAGTGGCTGGAAGGGAGGGGCACACGGGAATAAGGGATGGCGGTGGCGGCTATGGCGTCGGAGAAGCGGCGGCTCCTGGTGGCTCTGGTCCAACTCGTGTGTTTGGGTTCGGCTTCTGATTCTGGTGGAGCCTGGAGCCGTATGCGGCTTTGAGCTGGGCTAGGCTAGGATCCCTTCTTGGGTGGCACGAAAGAAACGAAAGGAAACACGTGCGCGCTGGGTTGGGTTGGAATCTTCTACTGGGTTTATACCGGGCCCGACATGCCTATATCAATAAGGCTTGATATGTAATCTTTCTTTTTCTTAATGCGACAACAGTAAGTAACTGGAACGGATTTACTACACGTAAGTGACTCGAACTTACAAAAATCTTTCTAGAAGGCAAACTTCATGAATGATCGAGGTACCAGCAAAGATGCGAAAGCCTTAGAGCATATCCAACAGTTCCCAATAATTTTACTCCTAAAAAACTGACTTTAGAGAGTTGCTATATCTATTGAGAGTAAAAAAAGACATGCACTCCAACCGTTCCCAATAATCGTTTCCTAAATAGTTCAAATATCTTTGGAGAGTAAGAATTAGGTGGCTAAATGTAGCAAACTTTAGACCATGGGTTGGGAGTTAGTAAATTTAACAACCTCATATAGGAAACGGTCGGAGAATGATTTTTATTAATCACATCCTAAATTTCCATTTAGAAACCTCATTTAGGGAACGGTTAGAGATGCTCTTATATAGAAGGAAAAAGAGAGAGCGAGAGCTTCTTCCATATTCCTTACGTGTGAATATTCGAGGGCCTTATATAGCTGCTGATGAATCAATTGTTCAATTTCTATTTTCAACTCAACAATGTGCTATATTAAACAAGGTAATTACACACTACACCCTATTCGGCAAAACCCAATCATCACGATCCAAAATAACAATTTCTCTACCGGAATCGCCTTCATCCGTTTCAGATATATCACTGACGTGAACATTAGAATAATCGTTTTGCTCCTTCCCTTGATCCAGGTCCTCCACTCCATCGGAATCAGAAATATCACCAATGTCAACATCAGAGAAATCGTTTTGGACCTTCCCTTGATTCAGCTCCTCCATTTTCACAAAAGAAGCTTTTCTATCATCATGGTAATCCAGATCCACATTCTGGGATTGAGTTCCATAAAGTGCAACATGCCGATAATAAAGTTCAAGTTCCTTTTCAGATACAGCAATGAAACGTCGAACTGTCTCCAACGACTGTTCATATTTTGATTTTTCAAGCGCCTGATGAGGAAAAGAAAAAGACAGATGTAGAGCACATTCAATAGCTGTATGGATATAGATTCAACCAGATTGCTAGATATCACATATCAGGACATGAGATTGAACCTAATCTAAGCTGCGCATTGGGATACACAAGTTTGTAATGGAGGAACGGACACACTGGTTTATTAATATCTACGTATTGAAAGTGTTACTTAAATATAAAAGGAAATAGAGGATTTTTTTCAGTTAACAACATCCATAAGAAGAATCAATATAGCTCTACGAATGTTAATATATGTAAGGAATTGTTTTTACCATCCATATATCAGTAGAAACAAATTAATGACAAATAGAAATCTTACTTACCTTTTTCTTTGATAGTGTATCGATAGGTGACATGACATCTGGTTGAACATAGTTCTTTCCTCGATAGAAGACTATAGTATTATCTCCAATGATGTTAACAGGGACACCGCCACTCAGCCTGGCTATCTCACTTGCATATTCCTGGATTCTGCCCTGGTTTACAGGGTTTACATATGACCTTCACAGTCTCATGTTTCTTCCAGTGCAAATGCATGTTTAGAATTACGCCTCCAAAAACTCCTCGTCTTCCAACAGGGACATAGTTTGACTTTTTCTGTGAAACCTTCTTCAAGTAAAATCTTTCTTCACCGGAAATATCATCTGGTTTAGCCATAGGGCCTTGAGCTTTGGCAACCTCATACTTCTTTAGCTTTTGAAGTAACATAGCTTCCTTTAATTTAGCCTGAAACAGAATCAGCTCATTTCAATTCCTTTGCTCTTTCAAAAATCAAAAGGGAAAGGAATAAACAAGCAGTGTGTCCTTTAACTATATAGTTTTATATTTTAAATGGTCAATCTGCATTCCCTGTTGGTTTAGATGGATCAACTAATACAAAGAACTGTCATACAAGGTAAGTTATATCATTAAAATAGTAGCAGGGGTAACAACTGAACACAAACAATTACTGGAAGCAAGGAATTACAGTGGTGACTCCAATACTGTACTGTTATTAGAAGGTTCACGTTCCTAATATCCGAAATTTGACTACTACATCAATCCGTTTAAACACATGAAGAAATGATCCAGCAAGATAAAGCCAAATGTATATGGTATCTATGGTAAACTACCTTCTCAAAGGAATATGGTGGCTTACCTTCTCAATCTTATATTTCAGCCTAGCTTCAGCTGTGGGAAATTTTTGTTTTATCTTCTTTCCCTTGGGTCTGATACGCCGTGGATCATTTTTATTAGCCTCCTTTCTCTTCTTCTTTTCCCGCTTCCTCTGAACCTTTAAGCGTTTTTTTGTCAGATACCTACTCTTCTTGGAGGGCTCCACTTCCTCAATCTGAAACTTGGGTCTGCCATCATCAGATAGAACTAGATTCACTTGTCCATAGCTAGCCCATCTAACAGATTGTGAATACCCAAATATGTTTAGAGGGCTCAAGCATTTGTTTGGGGGTAAAACAGGAGATCTATAAGAAGCAAAAGAAAAATATGAGGGGAACTTAAATAGATTGATATAGATGAAACAAGGTTAGTAAAAAAACAACATGCTATGCTCTTGTCTCACAGCTTGGTTCAGCAAACTTCAAATATTAATTCGAGTTAACAAACGGAGAACACTTCCTAAATGAACTCTATCTTGGTTCAGCAAACTTCATGCCTTAATTTGAATTTGAGTTACCAAATAGAAAAGACTTCCTAAATCAACTATATCGGTGTATGTTCTACAAATAAGAATAAAAAAATCGTTACTGGCTCATCGGTGTGTGAAAAGCAAAAATAAATGTATTAAAGCACAAAAACATTAAGGCTTTGTGACTTCCTGTTGCATAAAATCAGTTGCTGCATCTAATACATAAAAATAAAGATAAATTACAGGTTCTGAATTTCCAAAATAATAGGAACAAGCTATTATGCACATATTATAGTCATGTAGTATTTCTTCTTGCGCATTTATGCATACAACTGAGCACAGAAATGTTCAAGAACTGGCAGGTAATGGAGTTCCATTACCTGACACCGAGAGGGTAAGGTGAAACTAGCTGCCTCTGGGATATTTTGAGTAGAGTGGAAGAAACCAAAATTTTCAGATTTTGACGTGATAGGATACGAGTTGTCATCGCTTAGAACTCAACCATTGCATTATCGCCTTAATTAATGCAATGGCATTTACTTCAAGAATTCCACCTGCAATCAGAAGAAAGAAGAATCATTCATAACTAACTTCGATGCCCGACTCTAAGGGTCAGAGACTCAGAGTCTCGGGATGTAATGCAAAATGAATCCCCCAGTTTGCTTCAGGTGGCTGGACAGGACTGCGCATGAGAAACCACAGTGAGGGTGTAGTAGAAAAAAACACGCATTTGACCAATTTCTAGCCTATCCTTAACTCTGAAATCACACATCACTCATACAACAGATTAGGAATTCGTCATATATCTATATAAGCTGAAGCCGGAAGGAATTGCCCGTTTCCGGCCGGCGTTGCAGCTGCCCGCGGCGGTTGCAGCTGCCCGCGGCGGCCACGTCGGTGGCCCACGTCGGCCGTGGGTTGCCTGGGCCGGCACGGAGAGGTCTGGACGGCCCTGAAGCCGGAAGGAAGTGCTGCCCTCACAGCATTCTGCCCGACGTGGCCGCCCTCCACACGCGCCACGCCGGTGGCCCGCGTCGGCCGTGGGCCGCCTGGGCCGGCACGGAGAGGCCTGGACGGCCCGACGACGCCGGATCGGAGGCCACAACGGCGACGCGCTGCCGGGGGATAAGAGGGAGGCGGCAGCTCCGGGGAGAGAGGAGGGCGACGCCGCCGCGCGCGGAAGTGAGGCGCGCGCCGTCGCCGCCGAGGAGAGGGGGCGGCCCGACGCAGACCGTCGATTCGCGGAGGCCTCCTTCGTTCTCGCCGGATCGGAGGCCACGGTGGCGACGCGCAGACGGGGGATAAGAGGGAGGGGGCAGCGCTGGGGGAGAGAGGGAGGGGTGGCGCCGCGAGCGCGGGGAGGAGGAGGAGTGGCGCCGGTGGGGAACTACCTGCCGGGGAAGGACGGACGGCGCGGGCGGCGGGCCGTGGTTGAGGCGGCAGCGCCCCTGGGAGGCGGCCGGGTTGGCAGCGAGGCGAGTAGAGGCGGCGGCTCCGAGGAACCGCCAGGCCGGGACTCACTGGATTGAGGACGGCCGGGTTGGCGGCTCGAACCAGAGACGCCGGCAAAAGCGAAAAAACGTAAAGCTATTTTTACGTCTTCCCACGTACTGAAATGATATTTAATAAATATCATTTATTTAATAATACAATCATTTCATTGCTTCTCATCTTTTCGTGACGAACTCGTAAGTTCAACACTCCAATACCCATCGGCCTTACATGAACAAGAGATAACGTGATATTATATCTTTGATTGGAACTTACGGACCTATATATACATAAATCAATAAAAAATTATCTTCTAGCAACCGAATCTAACGGAGGAGCACTAATGATGAGAATTAGAGATGCGATATCTTAAGTGCTAACTGCAGTTGTGGCTTGTGCTGCGTACTCGAGCCCGAGCTCAACTGCCGACGTAGGCACGTAGCCGGTCGCCGGCGGGAAGCTCCGGGTGGGGGCGAGAGTGGCGGATGCGCGACCGGCGAGGAGCTCGACTGCTCGAGCGGCGGCGGGGCGGCGGATGCGGAGCTCGCGGCGCTCTTGTGGTCGGGCCGGCGGAAACGGCGACGGATGCGACGGCAAGAATGGTCGCGGGGTGTGCTCTGTCGCATATGTGGGTCGCGAGTGGGCTCGAGCCGAAAATGCGTCTCTGGTTTAGGTCCTCCGTTAGAGACTTAGAGGCTATTTTTGGGTATGGGTCAGCATTTAGGGAGCCCATTGGAGATATCGGATAGCATAGTCTGTGGTTGAAATGTACAAGGGAGTGAAGGACTGGATCTGGGCCTAATAGCTTACGAGCTCGTTGAAAATATATCTTGCAGGCTCGACCGCTCGAGCATGATGCGATGATGTTGGCCCAATTTGGTTCGAGATAAGAACGACTTGTATGGCATGCACTTCTTTTGCAAGATTGCAACTGCAGCCAAGGAATTTAAAAATAAAACACAAATTTGTCGTAAAGTATATTTAATCATTAAAGCTCGATGAATCATTCACTCATAATCATCAAGATACCAACGCCTCTACTATATTCAGAAAATAATTCGCCTAGAATCTTGGTTTTACATTCTCAAATCAATATTGTTTTTATTCAATGAATTTTGTTACATTTCTTTTTCCTGTTATTAGACAGGAACATTCAAGGAAATTTCACATTCATAGTCCCGGATAGTACAAGAAAATGGCAGACACGTCACCAACATTATTCCAGTGTGAGTCCTTAAGTTGTCTCCAACGGATTACCTATATGGTGATAAATCTTAAAACCTCAAAAACAATCTTCAACGGTGACTTAGGCCTATTCGTTTCATGTCCTCTAAAATTTAGCATTGTCACATTAAAAAGAATATTACTATTTATGAATATTTCGATCAATTTAATGACAAAACCCTTTTGATAGATTGGTGCTAATTTTCGAGATGAATCTAATGAGCTTAATTAACCTATATTCTGCTAAAATGATGCTACGAGTAACCATCTTCTAATCATGACTTAATTAACTTCATTAGATTCGTCTGCTAAATTAGTCTAGAGGCCTATAATTTATTTTATAATTAAACTTTATTTAATACTTCTAAATAGTAAGATTCTTTTTAATATGACAACTATAAAGTTTACACTCTAGGAAACGAACACACCCTTAAATAGAAACCTTATTTTAGGAGAGGTCCGGATCGCGACGCACACATGAGGCACCGACCCGCGACCTAGGTGCCCGCAATCGCATTCCCGACGCCGTCCGAGCTTCCTCGGCCGCCGCATCCCCTGCTATTGGTCCATGATCCAGGGTTGCCCTAGCTGCTCGTGAACGCCGCCACCGTCACATCGACTAGTGCGCGTTTGCTACCGCCGGACGATCGCAGCTGCAGCCAACATTGAGCTTGCAGGGCTGCAGCGGCACACACGTCGCCGCTCCATGGCTATGTCATTGATTTTGCACCCTCCATTTCTCCACCGTTCAAAATAGCCTTATGAACCAAAAGAAGGGGAGGTGGTACACGAAAATAAGCACATATTGCTTGCCAACTATTGTTCGTGAGGTCCGGGCAGATTACTACATCTATTTCCATTTCATTAATTTCGTTTTAGGTTATCTAATGATGTCGTAGTTCAAATCGATGCTGGTTTAGGTTATCTAATGATGTTTTCCGTTGTTTTATTCTATTTTCGTTTTCCCGTTACTAGTCAGGAACGTGTCAAGGCAATTTCACATTTGTAATCGAGAATAGGATCGAGAAAATGTCGCTGCCAGCATTATTCCGCATTTGCATCACCGGAAATGGCACTGCCAGCTTGATTCTGCATTTGCGATATCATAAATACTACTCCTACATGGGACCAACAAAACCGGTCGTTCGTGGTTACCGTAGAAACCGTGTGCCTGCTGCTCGCGATTGAGGTGCAAAAACTAGAACTGCAGACACTTTGCACCGTGCTCGGTCCGCGGTCCCCAACCCCAAGCAAGAACCATGTAGTTTCAGAGAACCTGAAAATCATATATTGCCCCTCCTGTTGACTGGTTCAGTTCGGTGTTGTACCAATTTTTTACCAATTACTCCACCAAAGCAGCAGTTTCTTTCCCTTGCATAAACAACGGAACTACCGACAAAAGTAGTTTAGTTAGTTTCTGAATTTGGGATCAACCGTTCATGTTTGTGGGACAAAAATGTAAGTTCAAACCAACCACAATTATTGGATGTTTTTTCCTGCAACGAGATCTTAAACAGCGAGCTGTCGAAATTTCACCGGTAGTTTCGCAATGACCGCGAACATGATAGTACCGCGTCAAATCAGTTTATCCGCAGAACGGAACACAGTCATTGATTAACACCTGTTCTGTTCTTGCGATCATGCATGTGATTCGAACGACGCCAAAAGTCGATCACGAATCTTCCTGATCGCCCTGCAAAAGGTGGCCGTAAAAGAGGGCAGGACGAAACTGCACCAACACGCAGAAAGGAGAGCGAAAGGGGAATCGCCATCGAAATGGGAAACCACGCTGCGGCCGTGGGTCTCAGTCCACGCAGCTTTTTCGTCCAGCACGCTCTTTTCACCCGGTTTGATTTCTCGCGAGACCGCCATTTTTAAAGACTGTGTCGGACGGGGGCGAAGAGGTGATGGGAGAGAAGGAAAGGAAGGGCCCGACCCAATCAGCAATGGCCCCACAACGAACGAGTGGTACAATACAAGTACCACCACCTGCTCCCGGCACAACTGCGAGTCGTATCCTCTTGTCCTGTCCGCCTCCTCCTCCTCCGCTTCTCTTCTTCCTCCTCCTCGCGCGCGGCCGGGTCGGGTCGGGTTTGGGTTCGCGTGGTTGGTGGTGCCCATGGGACGGACGCCGTGCTGCGACAGGTCGGCCGTGAAGCGGGGCCCGTGGTCGCCGGACGAGGACGAGGCGCTGCGCAGCTACGTCCAGCGCCACGGCACCGGCGGCAACTGGATCGCGCTGCCCAAGAAAGCCGGTGAGCGCGCAGTCTCTTCTCGCCGTCTGATCCTCTCGTAGCAGGTGTGTTCGTCCCCGTAGCTGCTGCTGATCTTGAATGTCCGGCGCGCAGGTCTGAAGCGGTGCGGCAAGAGCTGCAGGCTGCGGTGGCTCAACTACCTCCGGCCCGACATCCGGCACGGCGGCTTCACCGAGGAGGAGGACGCCGTCATCGTCTCCCTCTACACCCAGCTCGGGAGCAGGTCCTTCACTCTCCCTCCTCCGACATCTCCTCCCTCTTGATTGCCATGTTCTCCCTGACCAACACAACGCAACGCAACGCAGGTGGTCGCTGATCGCCTCGCAGCTGGACGGCAGGACGGACAACGACGTCAAGAACTACTGGAACACCAAGCTCAAGAAGCGCTTCGCGGCCATCGCCGCCGCCTCCACCCCGTCGCCGCCACCGCGCGCGCGGCCGCCGGCGCCCGTGCCCACCGCCGCGCAGCACTCGCTCACGTCCTCGCTGTTCCCGTCGTTCGCCATGCCCGCCGTGAAGACGGAGACCTACACCTGCGACGACTTCCTCGCGCCGGCCGCGTTCCGGGACACGATGGCGGCTGCGGCCGGCGGCGGGTCCACCCCGGCCTCCGCGGCGTCGTCGGCGTCCAACTGGTCCGCGGACAACGGCGGCGAGGGGTTCTTGCTGGACTTCTGCGCGGGCAGCTCCGACCTCGGCAGCGCCGCCGCCCAGCTCGAGCTCCCCGGCGGCTACTACTACCCTCTCGATCCGAGCTTGTCGCTGGTGTAGCTTAATTCCGTGATCACACAGCAGTAGTCCAAGTAGGATCAGTACACTCCGTGTCGATGCCCATGTTCTTGTGATCGATCGATCGCTAAATGTTACTAGTAGATTGGTGGGATGCTGCATGCGATCCGCGTTTTGTCTCCACGGTAAACTTGAGGTGAAGAAAAATTCCAGCTGCTGCCAAGGAGAAAAGCAACTTGCTTGTGATTCAAATGTGCTGTTCATGTGCTCCTTACTATGGTGGTCATTAGCGTAATTCTGGATGAGTATCTATGCTCTGGGTGTGCTTAATTTTGATCAGTTTTCATTGCATTACTACCGCTTTTATAGAGAGATTGCGCTTACTACTAGCATCGTTCGTTTCTACGGCTTGGAGATGGTGTCCGTTCAATCAGTTCGACTACAGTACCGAATCTTGTGAGTGCTCCTGTTCTATCCTGTGACTTGTGCCGTGCGCCTATACTAAGGAAACTGTGTACCACAGAACGGTAGATGCAGCGGCGTCTCCTATGTGCTATTCCCGTGCTTGTTTTCTCTGATGCTTACCATGTGAACGCCTGTACTCCTTGCACAAATTATGCATGTGGAGAGGATGATCTGCCAAAGATCACGAACTATCATCGATCTGAAGATTCGATTGCCTGACCCCGTATGATGATGCGCCTCCCCGGGCCATGTTACCGATAAGATCATACTAGCAATGTCTCTCTCTCTCTCTCTCTCTCTCTCTCTCTCGGTGAACGAACAAACAAAAAAAAAAGAATTTGAAATCAGTAGAGACAGAAGTGGTCCCTCCAGGAACAAAATGGATGGAAGGGGCCCATGCAGATAAACAGATTAGGGCACATGGTTTAGTAAATTGAAACGAGAGGGCCATAATTATGAGCTTGATCCGTCAGAGAATCATGCCTAGCATCAGCTGACAGGAGGGAGCGAGAGTACCGACACGGGCGGACCGGAAAGACGGTTGTTCTTTAACACCCGCTTTTGACCTTTCTGACAGAAGAGAAGGTGTCCAGTGAGAAGGAAGGAAAAGCTAATCTGCTTGCTTGAGAAAACTAATCTCTTTTCGTTGGAAAGGTATAGTTAAACTAACCGCTTTTGTTTGAAAAGGTGGGTAAAAACTAGTACTACTAATATCTGTTGTTTGAAAGGTAGAGAAAAGAAACTAATCTTGTTCTTGATGATGGATGCGTTGTAGTTTGTGGTAGTTCAGCAGTCAAATGATTAGAGAAGGTGGTTATGCTGCTTATGTTTCAAAATACTAGTACTACATGAGTATAGTGCCTTACATTTTGATGGAGATCCCATTGGCCATTGCCGCCCGGGACAGGCGTGGCCGTCCGGAACGCGTCAGAGAATCGGTTGCGCTCTCTGGCGGCAAAAGCGAAAGCAGTGGCACTGTGATCCTGACCTCTGCACTCTGCCGACTGCGGTGGCCAGACTTGCCGGCTTCCGATTCACCCCACGGCAGAACTGCTCTTCTTTCTCAAGCCATGGTCTGCTGCTCTGTGCACGCTGACGCTATGGTGGTCTGCTCCTTTTGCACAAAGCTCGATCAGTGTTAAAACTTCATAAGAGTTCAGTGTCATAGAATTTGGTTTGAATGAATGACAGGACATCGGTTCGATCGGTATTACAAGTTCCTTGGAGTTCACTGTGATAGAATCTGGTTTGATCGTCGTCTCAGTTCCAAAGGGGAATGATAGGACAGAGGAGGTAAACAGGGTTCATCATGGAGCTTCTTGACTCCTCTCTGCCAAATTTGACTTTGCTCCTTCATTTTCAAATAATACACTGATCTTGTACTTTTTTTTGGTTAGCCGTTATTTTAATGGAGATATCGTAGCCAAACCATTTTAGTTTTATGCAACTGTACGATCGACTCACGAAGTCGACGTTGCCATCTGAATTCCGATACGTCCATCATCAAAGGCGACGGGACTTTCGCCGCCGGCATGGAACCCGTTCAAGCAACCAATGGCTTTGATTAGTTTTCCACTAATAAAGCTCTGGCCGGACCCACGCAACGACATCAGTCAGGGCCGTCTCTAAGGTTGCGTTTGGATCCCGCTGGCTAAAACAAGGTGACTAAAAATGGGTGACTAAATTTTAGTCCCTTTGTTTGGATCTCATGACTAAAAGAGACTAAAGTTAAATAAATAAATTCTGAAAAGACTAAAATACCCCTAAGTAATTTGGGGAACGGGCCGAGGGCGGATCTGCTTGGGGTCGGCGGTCGCTCGGGGGCTGCGGGAACGGGCCGGGGAACTCGGCGGCAACGCTCGCATGCGAGGCGGGACAGGACGGGGCCGGTCCGTGGGAGCCAGGCGTGGCTGGAGAAGCTCGCGCGGGAGGCTGGTCGAGCGGCGGGCGGCGGCATGGGGACGAACGCCTCCGAAGGGGTAGCCGTGTCCGGATTCTTCCTCCGTGGGCGGGGACAGGCGGGCCGTTGCCGAGGGAGGCGCGTGGCGGGAGCGTCGCACCGTGGAGGAGGCATGGAGAGAAGGAGAGGCGAATGAGCGACGGTGTGGACGGAAGGAGGAGAAGCGAGATGAGGCGGATGAGAACGCGGCGGCGGCGCGCGGCGACCCTCCGGTCGCGGATGAGTTGCGGTGTGCGCAAGTCCTCGGGTGGACAGGATCTGCGCGTAGAGGCGGCGTCGGTGTGGAGATGAGATATGGGCGCACGGGCGGCGCTTGGAGTGGAGACCGACGGCGCGCGGAGAGCAGGGGCGGATTGCGAGGCGACGGCGCTCGTGGGTCTTCCGGCGGCGGTAGTACGGGTGAGATGCGGCAGGTGTGAGGCCTCACGGCGGCGTCCGTGGGTCTTCCGACGACGGCGCGCGTGAGCACGGGGACCACCGGCGGCGAGACGCTGCTGCTGGAATGCCTCGGGCGGCGGCAAGCTGGAGCGGGTCGGAGGTGCGGCCGGAAGAGAAGCACTCGCGAGGCTTCGCGAACAGGAAGGGTAGGCGAGGAAACGTTTTGTTTTAGTTCCTTTTAGCACCACTTTACCGTCTAAAGGACTAAAACTGTTTTAGTCAGGTTTTAGTCGGATCGTTTGGAACTTTAGTCGGTGAAAGGACTAGAATTTAGTCAGTTTGTTTTAGCACCCTGTATCCAAACGGGACCTAAGAATATGAGGGCCCGGGGGCGAAATTACAAAATGGGGTCCCAAAATTTAAAATTCATTGTACAAAATGTACAGAGACCATCTCTAAGAAATCTGACAAGACATGCTTGAGATAGAGCTAATGCATACGCTTTCCGAAACCGTGTACTTCCTATCTCTAGAAGACATAACTATTGATTGGAATTTAGTCATGTTTGGTAAACAGTCATAGCTTAGAGCTTAGTTCTTAACATGACAAGAGAAATAAGAAAAAGAAAAGGAGATAGAACAGGCGAAGAGGTATGCAGAATCGTCAAGACGTTCACCCGGTGATCGCTTCTGGTAGAGCTAATCAGTTCACGTTGCCAGCGTTGTTGTGCTGTTCTCCATATCAACAGAGATGAAATGTTGTATAGCTAGAGATAGAAAGAAGCAAATGTATTACTCACTTAAACCAGAGGAATTCACGTATTACTTTTCGCAGTTTGGCTTTGTTACATCGTTTCCTCTAAACTTGATTAAGAATTGGGGCCCCCAAAGTTTTGGGGGCCCTGTGCAGTCGGCCACCTTGGCCTTCCTAATCAACGGGCCTGCATCAGTGATCATCAGTTTACAGAAGAAGAAGATCATCACTGGTCATATCCACTCGAAACAACGCCCCGTTAAGCCAGACAGGTCACGTCGAGCATGAATCAGAAAGGGTTTCCTTCCTCCTTTCGCTCTCGGGCACACAACAAACACGGGAAGCGCAGAGGCTCGAACTTTGAATTTGTCTCGTGTTTGGTTAATTAAACGGGGGACTGGACCTGGACTCGCGTTCGTTGGACAGCGAAGTCCCACCGCCCCTTTGCTCTTGTCACCGTGCTGGGTTTTCTGAATATTCCCGCGCGAGAAAGCGAAATCTCGTAGCAATCTACATCGACGTGTACCTTTCATCGAGTCAAGGAATTACCGCACCCGGCCATGTTTATGGACCTGTGCCGCTCGCGATCGGTTCTACTAGTACTCTACAACATCTAAGTCTTCGCTTGCTTTTATCTACGCCTACGGTCATGCTTGTTGAGCTTTTCACCGGGTAACCATTCTATTTTGAGCTTTTTTGTAGATGCTTGGAATCATCAAGGCTGCTTGTTATACGATCCACCAACCTTGGAATCATTCAGAGGATTCACTGTCGTCTCTCCTTCCGCTTCTGCGTCTACCACCTTAAGATCATTGGATCCACAGGGAACAACGTTGACAATGTCCTCAATTTGACCTGCGACACACCGATAGTGTTTTTTTCTTCCTAACTCCACCAATTGACTCTACACTTAAAAAATAGGAAAAGAAAATTAAACCTTGGCTTGTTTCAAACCGATGAGTGCTAGATCCTCGCCAATTAGCCTCACCCTTTGCGTTATTGAGCTGATGGGTGAATTGGCATTATAGTTACGTATTAGTACAGGGTTAATACAAAATGTGATAGAGACAAGACAGGGATAAAGAAGGATCTTTAGGGGGCTCATGGATTCTTTCATCTCTAAATAAATAAATAAATCATAGCTGAGAATTTGGATCGAGTTATTCCTAACAAAACTTGTAATACTTCTTTGGAAATGCTTCAGTTGCTTACAAGTTCAGACTTTCAGGCGCCCTGGCATGCACATTTCTTTTCCTTTCGTTAAACTCACGATGTCGTCTGTAATATGCTTGTGCGGTCTTCAGAATTGTCCCTAACAAATAATTTTTTTCTAAACAAGCAATAAACAAAAAAGACTTAGAGCAGTGTTCATCGCCCTTTCCCCACTCCCGCCAGAGAGAGAGACAAGAGAGAGAGAGAGAGAGACGTCTAAAGGAATCTGACATCCTCCGTCAATTGCTACCTACATTTTCTGTTAAATATAACAAGGTTGTTTAGAAGCAGTCTAGACCACAAAAAAAATCTAGGCATAGGAAATACTATTTGAAACGAAGAACTTAATAATATAGTCAATGGCCTGGAACGTTCCAAAACGCCAAGGTACTCTGTTCGCCCGTTGCGATCAGGGAGAATAGATTTAAGTCAGCCGTAAACTTGTCTGCCTGACTTGGCCACTCACACGATAAGACGCGAGGAAATTTCTTTATCGGATCGCGATCCACAGTGCCATGTCCGTATCTGCGGGATAATTGCTGGATCAGTAGCTTCTTGTGGCGTGTAATGTACTTTCAAATACATGTGTAGATGCTAGGCATGTCTGCTTGTACAGCACTAATGACGTACACAAATACAGGCTGTGTTATTGTATACACCTACATATGCATTTAGAGACGTACACACAAGTTGCGTTTTTTATAAAAAGGCGCGACAGTGCGAGCGCTGCATGTGTCAGCTGGTTTTCTGGGGATGATGCATGTATCTTGCTAAACGGTTTGTTCTTTTCTGAAGCGTCGTCGTCGTCGTCTCGTCATCAACAAGTCAGTTCACTAGTTATCTGTGTGTTGTACTACTGTATACTAGTACTAGTATTTATTTTTCTGTCCCGGATGACTTGAGCAGCTGAGCTAGTAATTGCGCATTATTGGAGTTATGCACCAGGACTTCGTCACAGTATTTCAGTTAAGTGTATCTAAATTGTAAATTCTAATGCTGTTGAAACGAGGGAAAAAATTTAGTGCAAACGAATAATTGGGTGCAAAGGTGCAAACAACTGCCTCCAGTCATAGGATTTCAATCTGACGTTCCAGGACCTAAATTGTAAATTCTAATGCTGTTGAAACGAGGGAAAAAATTTAGTGCAAACGAATAATTGGGTGCAAAGGTGCAAACAACTGCCTCCAGTCATAGGATTTCAATCTGACGTTCCAGGACCTGCTGGCGCCCTTCCACAAATAACTTGTGTAACTTTATAAAGAACCCCCACATGAATCAATCTCATGCTGTCGTCCTCCCTCCCCGATATCCTTGCCATGCTAACTGATGCGAAAGCAGATAGTGTCTCCGATCCACTGCCGCCATTCTGATTAACAGCCATCGTGATCCATTTTGTGAGCACTTAGGGCTGGCTGCCCTCTGTACATCTCAATGTCCATGGCGTATGGATCCGATCGATCTGGCGGAAGAAAACTCCAAGGCTGCGGGAGGATTATTCCTTTTGGCATTGTTTTACATTTTAGTAATTATTTTTCAAGAGGATTATTCCTTTGGGTATTGTTTACAAGAGGATTATTCCTGTAGGGGTTTACTGAAAAATACATACGATAATTTGCAGGAGGGCGCCCGCCTGGTCCTAGAAAGATGGATCATGATCCTATGGCTAGAGAGCGTTGTTTGCACCTTTCCACCGAATAGGCCATTTGCACTAAATTTTTCCCCGTTGAACGGTATGTGCAAATTATATAACTCGTGCCGAAAAGTAAATGTAGAGCAGCGTCCAGATATAGAGTTCTTGTTGCTTGCCTCTATTGAAATTCAAATTTCAAACACACAGATATGTTATTTTAATAAAATTATATAACGAACTTTCTTCTTCATATTTTTTGAGACAATTTAGGACTCTTCTTCATGTTCTGTTTTTTTTTTGAGAACTTTCTTCACGTTCTGTTAGGAATTACTAACCCTGAAATTATGTTGAATTCATAAAAAGTTGGAGTTTACAGCCCACTCTTTCCATGGCCTGGCCCACCAGCCCATAACCCAGAGCCAGTTTGGCCCGTTGGATTTCGCCGGCAGGATGGAAGCCCAGATCCAATCCCGACGCCGCGGTCGAGAAGCGAGAACAAACGGCTCGCTGCCCCGCACGTGAGCGACGGCCGGCGTCCAGCGGAGCGAAGCGAAGCGAGAGGATTCGACCGTTGCCTTCTCCGCCCAAATCTTAAAAGCCCCTCGCCTCCGAGTCGCCCATCCCAGATCCCCCATCCGATTTCCAAACTCGCCTCTCCGCTCCCTCCTTCCCCAGCGGCCTCCTCCCTCTCCGCGCCGCTGCTCCAGCCATGGCGATCGCCACCGAGTCGCGCGGCAGCGAGGATAAGGTATACTGATTCTCGGCTTCCACCCCTTTTCTCCCTCCTCCAGTCCTAATTTTTGGTCTCTGTTCTGCCAAATCTACTGGGATTTTGGTCGTCCACCTCGTTGAAGCGACATGGTCAAGGGGAAATGCCTATTTCCCTCTTAGATTAAAACAGCGTTGCTTTATTTGTTCCACCCGGTCCTTTCTCCCCATTTTCCTCGGTTACATGGTTAGGGTTACACGGTTAGGGTTTGGTCATCGATTCTTCCTAGTATTTGCGTCCCCTTTTGTTGGTTAGTGGAAAACTCTATGTAAGATTAATTAGGTGAATGTACTCGATTTCTGTCAGATGTTCATGATTTATGAAATTCTTGGGTCCTATTTTCGCTCCACCTGGATTGATACTGCAGTCTGCAGTGGTTGCAAGTTTATGGTGTTAGGAATCCTCCATTTGTGTAATGACTGTTTCATGTGGCTGTAAAGGAGTACTGACTGTTTGGCTGTTTCAGTTCCATAGGTGTACTCTATTTCTGTCAGATGTTCACGATTTATGAAATTATAGATAGGGTCATATTTTCACTCCACTTGTCTTGATACTGCAGTGGTTGCAAGTTTACCAACTGGGGTTATGAATTTCTCCATCCGTGTAATGACTGTGATGTTCATGATTTATGAAATTATAGGGTCATATTTTCACTCCACTTGTCTTGATACTGCAGTGGTTGCAAGTTTACCAACCGGGGTTATGAATTTCTCCATCTGTGTAATGACTGTCTCATGTGGCTGTAGAAGGAATACTTATTGTTTGACTTTTTCAGTTCTATGGTGTGTTTGGTTAAACCTTCAGAGGGGATACTGCAGTGGTTGCAAGTTCAGCAACTGGGGTTAGGAATCCTGCATTTTTCTAATTGAGAACGATAACAGTGTTGTTTGTTGCTTTTTGCAGGCTGCGCCGCATGCAAATGAGGAGAAGCGGTGGGTTTTATCTGATTTCGAGGTGGGCAAACCTCTTGGGAGAGGCAAATTTGGCCATGTATACCTGGCCAGAGAAAAGAGGGTAAGATACGAATGCCAAAGCTTTCTCATGCTGTTTAATTTGAACAAATTGGAACATAAAGTGCATGCTTTTATAGTGCTTTCCAATTTCCATATGCTTTATCTGAGCACCCCATCAAGCAGCTAATGCTTAAATTATTTCCATTCTGTGAACAGAGTAGTCAAATCGTAGCTTTGAAAGTTCTGTTCAAGAGCCAGCTGAAGCAATCTCAAGTTGAGCATCAGCTTCGGCGTGAGGTTGAAATTCAGAGTCACCTCAGGCACCCCAATATTCTTCGCCTATATGGTTACTTCTATGACCAGGTACACAGAATCAGGCATAGCTCTCATACTGTTACCACAGATCCATTTAGACATAAGTTTACTCATTGCTATCTCTCATGGAATTCAGACAAGGGTGTACTTAATCTTGGAGTATGCTGCAAAGGGTGAATTATATAAGGAGTTGACAAGATGCAAGCATTTCAATGAGCGGCGTTCAGCTACTGTAAGAAATATTCTATTCATCGTGAATTTAGCTGAATTTACTTTATTTTAGTACATTGCATCACGATTTTACTATCGTTACTGATTACTGATTCACTCTATTTTTATTAGTACATTGCATCACTAGCGAGAGCACTCATTTACCTCCATGGCAAGCATGTCATCCATAGAGACATCAAGCCAGAGAATCTTCTGATTGGAGCACAGGTGGTTACACTGTTTTTCTAGTCCACCATTTTCTTCTTCTGCAATCTCATGTACTTATACTGCTTTATGTCGAATAGGGTGAATTGAAGATCGCTGACTTTGGCTGGTCTGTGCATACCTTCAACCGAAGGAGAACTATGTGCGGAACCCTTGATTACTTGCCACCAGAAATGGGTAATTTGACAACCACCGAATTTTTTAAATACTGTTGCAACTTTCATAGCTTCTCACATTTTCTACTGGCCCATCTGCTTTATTTTGCATTGATATGTGTTGGTTTCTCCAGTTGAGAAGACTGAACATGATTATCATGTTGACATTTGGAGCTTGGGCATATTGTGCTTTGAGTTTCTTTACGGACTTCCACCTTTTGAAGCAAAAGAACATTCTGAGACATATAGAAGGTAAAACTCACAAGAATCTCAGAATGCAATGATTTTTCCACTAAAGTGTTAATGTTATGCTATGAATTGTACGGGGCTTCTGAACTGTCTTGGTTCTTTACAGGATAGTGAACGTGGACCTGAAGTTTCCGTTGAAACCATACGTTTCTGCTTCAGCAAAGGACCTGATATCACAGGTATGTCTGGAAGTTTACTTACCAGTTACCAGAAATGGTTTTTAGAATATATAGCTCTTATAAATGCCTCTGGATCTCACAACTGTTGCTGTGCAGATGCTCGTGAAAAATTCGGCGAATCGTCTGCCTCTCCACAAGGTACTTGAGCACCCGTGGATTGTGCAGAACGCCGACCCCTCGGGAGTCTACAGAGGGTAGTCCTGCATCCGCTCATGTGGGATATCACTGGACCTGATATATTCTCCCCAAAAGCTCCATCCAATCCCCGAGCTGTACCTTGTAACCATGTGTACGTGTGTGCCTTGTGTGTATAATGCATGGAACCGCTCTCTGTGCGGCAAATGCCCGACACTAATGTAGCAATTCCTTCTAAGTTCTAACACGGTTCTAAGACTCTGGAATAAATCTCTCATTCATTTATTTTATTCCGAGCTCTGAGAATTGAATGATTGTTATGCTCATGATAGTTCAATTATTGTTGTCCAAATCCTAGTTCGATTACTGGAATATTGCATCTCCATTGCTTCCGAGTTCCAGAGGTATAATTTGATTACTGAATAGTCCCAGAGTTCAATTACTGAGAGCAGCGTTACAAATGTCATTGCTTCCGAGTGGTACATTGCATCTCCATGACCAGACAAAATAAATCCATGAAGACAAACAAAACTCTGAACACACTACAATGAAGCATTTTATTACGAGAAATGCTTATATCAGTTCTAACGTAGTGGTCTCTCTACAATGCCAAAACCAAAAACAAAAATCAAGAGAAAAAGTGATTTATAGTTACATTCTTAATGCTATATTCTCACGTTTGTCTCGTTACACGGTTTAAACTGACCCATTGCATTGGGAAGAGTCCTTCACAGGTGATCCCTCGCCCTCCAGCAGCTGCGTGTTATGGCGATGATGCTCGTCGTCGTCATGCTTCAAGTGCTCGACGTCCTCGTGGCTCAGGAAGCAAGGCTGGTTCGTCGAACACAGCACCCTTGCCCACATTCGGTCAGTGATCACAACCCTGTTCTGCTTCTCGGTGATTCTCTGCAAAGGGTGTCCACGGTACAGACTGTCAGATAAGCTGCAAGGTGGTTAACGTAACAGAACAAATGGCCCTGGATGGACTTACATAGAATGGGATGTAAGCATGTCTGCCATTCACTGGTGCGACCGTGAATCCAGTGTATCCTGCCATAGCACCATGGACAGCGCTGTGTGCTAGCAGGGTGCAATATACATTGTCAGATGCATTTGACTTGACAGCACGGATCATGTACGTGGGGTCGATGTATTTGAGAGTTATGGGGAAGTTGGGCTTCTTCTTGAAGTGATCCTGCATGACAAGTAATACACCTCAGCAAAGCAGTGATATAATGCTGCCTGGGCACCACTAACTCTAGGATAGCCTAGTTTTACATTGTCGCTCAAAAAAAAAAAAAGTTTGATCAAAGCTATTTCAGTTGGGGTATTATTCATTTGTACTACTATATTTTGATGAGCCACACATCAGAGTATTGTTTTTCTTTTCTTTTGTGGGGAGAGGCAGAGTACTGTTTGTCCCCCACATTGACAAGGAAATGAATCTCTGAACCAGAAAATCTGACCTTTATCTTCTGGGATAGCCAAAGGCCAACATCCAGAAGCAGCTTATTTCCAGAAGCATCTTTAGTGTCCATGAAGTTCATACTTTGCGCAATGAGATCCTGTCCAGCACCCTCAGCCACCACAATGACCATATGACCGTTGTCCTTGAGCCGTCTCTCAATAAACTCAAGGAGTCCTCCCTTTCCTTCTAGATAGAATGGTGACTCAGGGATTAAACAACAGTCCTGAGATCACAAGTAAAATAACTTGGTCAGTCAATCTATTCAGAATTTACAAGTATTTATTTAATCTCCTGATGATTAATTCAATGAATTAACAGAATAATAAATAAGAACATACCACATCACGACTAGCAAGAGTAGCATACATAGCTATAAACCCTGCACAAGGAGAATTAGAAGCTCTTTAGTCATATTGTTAAAAAAAATGCAGGATCAGTCATTGCCCTTTTAGATGCTGACGTAATTTTGTATAGATAAGCATACCACTATTGCGACCCATTAGCTTCACCACACCAATGCCATTTTCTGCACTTTCAGCTTCCACATGAGCAGCATTGATGGCCCTCTGGGCCTCCTCCACAGCAGTGTCAAACCCAAATGACTTGTCAATCACCTGTGTAAGAAATTCAATATCATGTTAGAGTCAGACATAATGAATGAACAGATACTCTATAAAGATGCAGGAGCACAAGAGAAGAAAGTACCGCAATGTCATTGTCTATGGTTTTTGGAATACCAACAACAGAACATTTGAGGCCTCGTCTGCGGACTTCCTGGAATCATGTTTCCAAAAGTTTGTCATAAAACATTTTTGCATATGCAAACACTTTCGAACTAATTTGAATGCTTCTATTACCTCATAAATTATAGAAGCACCTTTTTGAGTACCATCGCCTCCAATAATATAAACTTGGTCAATACCGCGGTCCTGAAGACAGTCAACGATTTTGGCAGTGTCGTGCCCTCCCCTAGAAGTTCCCAGGACAGTCCCGCCTCTCTTATGGATGTCATTCACTGATTTCGGTGTCAAAGGAATTGTATTTTTAGAATAAAACCCCTTGTATCCACCCTGCACATTAGTCCCAAATGGAAAAACAAATAAGAATGGTCCTAAACGCCTAATATTGGCAAATATTAAGTCACAATTTATACATGCCAACATCTTGTGTTAGGTGTTAACGAGAAATGTTTATAATTGCTGTCATTGTCAACAATTGCAACCATATAGATCTGCTTAAAATTATTGAGGAACAATTCAAGTATTATGTTAGCATTGTAAAACGCAGTAAGCTGAGCCCTAGAACTAATTTGAAGGACTATAACTAACGCAACCAAAATAATGAAAGTACCCTCACAGAAAGATCACTCTCAAACTCCTTACCTCTATTCCAACTACGCTGGTGACGCCATACATATCATACAATCCGCAAACAAGCTCGCGGATGACTGTGTTGAGCCCAGGACAGAGCCCTCCGCAGGTGACAATGGCCGCGTTCACCTCATCGGACTGGAAATACACCCTCTGCCGTGGGCCGGCACGTCGGAAGTGGGTGCCCCTCGGACTGGTCTTATGAACAACAATCTGCAAGCAGTGATGTTAAAATGTTTAGCTCCAAGCAAAATCACCCTGCACAGCGTTCAATTTATTTGTTTGCCCAGGAAAAAAGTTAACACCTTGTGCGGGACGGTGTCGTCTGTGTTGACGAAATATTGCCTGAGATGACACGTGGTGCAAAGAAAGGTCAGCTTTGGAACATCCGTGTCTAGTTATATGGACATGAATCGAATTCGAACCGAACTAAATGGAAGCGAGAAATGAGGAGAATCCTTACTTGACGACTGAATACGCCGGATTGTCTTGGAGAGGATTTGGGTATGTCTGCAGATCAACACAATCAAAGTACAGAAATCAGATATCGCATCGCCCATAGAAAATTGCATCAGCTATACTTCTTCAGAAATTGATTTTTTTACTCTGCTTTAAAAGTTATCGGCCCAACAAATCCCTTTTACTATAAATTCGATATGCAATATTCGGTCAAAAAAATTGATATGCAATAATAAAAACCGATATGCAATTTAGCTCCGAAGAGCCACAAAAGAGGCTGAAAATCCCATCTTTGTCAGGAAACTCGCAGAACCGCACAAAAAAGAAGCAAACAACTTTGCAGTCGCAGTTCACACCGAGAACTAACCGTCAGGATACCAACCGGCCCCGACGTGAGACTGAAACACCAACAACCATGGAGGCTCTCGAACGCACCGGGAGCTTGGGCAGGTAATCCGTGAGGTGCGGCACATCCTCGAGCACGTACCCCCGTCGCCGCCCACCAGCTTCTTCTTCATCGCCCACTTGCTGGCCGGCGCCGGAGACGACCTCGAGGCGGGGGCAGCAAGGGGATCCTTCAGGTCAAGGAGCTTCGTCTTCTCCGGCGCCACCACGGGCGCGGGAGCGACGCTGACGGCTTCCATGGCAAAGCACCAGTCGTTGGACACAAGGCAAAAATTAGTGTCCTATCCGCGATCAAGAAGTGCAATCGAATCGCGAGGCTAACTAGATTTCTTTGCAACTAATATGAGGCTGTTATTGGCGTATGGGGAAGAAACGGGAGGTTATATACCGAGCTGGGGGTGGATTAGCTGCCTTCGCCGCCGTTAAACATCGCGTTTGACGATGGCGACGGCGGAGGACGAAGGGGAGACGAGAACTTTGAGAAGGTTCCCGAGTTCAGAAGAGGGCCTGAGGTTTCCATTTATTTGCGGATCTGCCATTTCGTAATGGCACTCGGTTTGGAGCGGAAGAAATGCTCCGCTGTCTAGGAAACGGGGATATTATTCCACGAGATATTGGTACGGCATACAAGGCTTTTCTCCCTATTGTTTTTTGTTAATAAGGTGTACGTGTCAATAAACTTTTATATGGATAATACAAAGCAAGGAATGTTACGACACGTTACTAGATTGATTATTATGTAGACAATTATTGGTGCATAGTTTTTTTAATGAATAATGCAAAGCAAGGATGCGAGTTCAAATTTTATAGTTGGTCCAAATTGCCAGAAGTAGCAAAGTTTTCTAACTTTGAATTTAAAAATATAGCAGCTTCGCTTCTAGCGTCAAAGCATGGAGTTATTACTCGGCATTAGTACTAATAAACATCACAATAGAACCTGGTTGCGTGCTTATCTGTTTGTTTTGATTCTATTCCCAATTTCGCAAACCAGGGGCATAAATGGGACTCACATGGTTCCTCTGTAGCGCGGACTCACGGGGGCCCTGCACTTTCGTAGCCATCGAGTTGGAAAGCAGAGGGGCAATACGGTCAGTACGGACTGTTACCGTCAAAACAGAACGGCATTTTCATCCCGTAAGTTTTTGACAAACCCAGGCGCCGTAGCCATGAGCCCATCATGACGCGTCGAATAGCGGCTTCAACAGCGTCGAGACACGGGATTCAACTCATTAGAAATTAGGTCGTACCGGTGGAAAAGCAAGAGACCACAAAAGTAGTGGACGAGAAAATGTTTCTTCTTTGTTTTTAGAACAATGAAAATGTTTCTTCTGGATCATCAGTAAGGCATGGAAGACATTGACGCTTCTAGATTAGCGAAACATTTGTAATAGGTTCTAGAGCTTGCTAAGCTAATCATTCTACTTTAGAAGGGCGAAACAGAGACACCAAGAACGACTAGGCATGGGCATGCAACTCGGACCAGTTCTTTCCGTCGTCTAGCTCCGTTATCTCTTCTCCATCCATCCGCTCGTTGATTTCGACATTATAGATCGGCCACCGATTACTTTTCTTTTTCTGAGGTTGTCATCGGCTGAGCATATGTTTTGAGGTTGATATGTACTCCCGCTATAGCATTCATTCCCTGAGCATGAGATGGATGACGCGTGGATGTTTGGCTCTGTGCAGCATGCCGCGTGTGGCTGTGGATGCCACGGTCCCTTCTGGCTCATAATGCATTAATTTTCTCTCTCTCTCTCTCTCTCATGCGATCGGGACAAGTTCAATATCTTTTTTCTTTTTTTTCGAAGTACAAAACAAATCCAAGATGACCACTTCATAAATTAGTGAAAAAAATGAGATTATAATAATGTTGTATAAATGTTGTTCTGTATATATAAAATGGCGAGTAGAAAATTGGTATCCTGGTCCGTCCCAAGTCGCCGGGAGAGAACTAATGATTGTTGATTAGTTTTTTCCCCTCTGAAACATACGTTATGAAACACACTGCGACTCTGAATACAATGTTTCCTATTCTTTTTTTGCCCCCGGGAAAGCGGTTAATTAGCAGATTGCTTATTTGGTTCCTTAATTGAGATCCTGCGGTTGCTTTGCCCCCTTCCCCAATCCACGCATGGTTGTGAACCCTGATTGAACGACGTTGCCAACTCAGTCTAAAACCTTGAGCCCCAAGGCATAATGTATTCATTCATGTACCTGTATTCCAGCAAGATAGCGCTGTCAAAAGTAGAAGATTTATCTAGACTATAATTGAATCGAATGCTAACAACAATAGCTTCACTTTCACGATTTAGACATGATAAACGATGGCCACAATAATTTCCTCATATATATCCGTGAGCTCAAATTACGACATTCTATTTCGTGATTTCGTCAACTTGTTCCGATCACCACGTACGGCTGACAGATACTCCTACGTATCTATCAAAAGTAACTCGCTACTATCCATCGGATTGGATCAACCGCTAATACGGACTCGAGAGCAGGCTTTGCTGCCCACATGTATGATCACCACATGAGGCGAGACTAGAGGCCACAGCCGACCGCACATGTTCTTAGGTCGCCGCCTCCATGTGACCGTAGGTGCTGGATAATGGATGCGCTTGATGAAACAACAGGCGTCGAAGTATTTTTTAGACTGGTGAGATCCGTCTTGGCTTCCGCTCAACAAAGCTTTCTTTTCCTCCTCGTCCAAAGAATAAAAAGGGATTTCTTTTTTTGTTATGAGCGAACAACTTTGGACTAACAATCCACTCACGGGCAGAATATTATTGCAAAATAATATGTTTGCTGATTGAGCTGTGGTCAAAACCAGGGGCACGTCTTGCCCTTGATAGCCTCTCACATGGTGGGTGATAAGCTTATTGCCGCCTGATAGGCTGCTTGCCCCTGGTTTCTGGGTGTCATCATCATGCAGGAGCGAGAAGAAAATATTCTCAGGAAGATGCTTAGGCGTACCTCTAGGCCTGATTGGATGAGGGATTTGGTCGGCGTGCGAGCATTATTGTAATCGTGGACCATAGGGCCGTACGCATATATACTGATTTTTTTAAAAAAAATCGCAACTTCATCTTTCTCAATTTACAAGCTGCTAAAAAAACTCGACGACTACACCTAGGGTTTTTTCTGATAGAAAATATCTTTTTACATAGGTTAGAGAAAATCCTCGAATCCTCTCTCCCTCTTTACATGGGGCCTTACAATCTTGTAAGAATCTGAGCCGAACTACCGTGGGTTCTCGTTGCTTCCACGCGTCTAGCATCTTGGTTTTCATTGTTTGCACTTTTCATGGTGATTACTAATGTGCTGGTGTTACCTTTGGGTGAATATTAAAAAGTTAGAAAAATGGCATATTTATGTTGAAAATTAAATACTCCATTCATTCTTAAATTGTTGACTCAGTTGAATTTTTTATTACGTTTGACCGTTTGTCATATTTAAAATACTTTCTCAAATATGTAAAATTATAAGTCGTGTTTCAACTTCCTTTGGTGATAAAACAAATCACAATAGCATATTTTTTAAATATGTAAAATTATAAGTCGTGTTTCAACTTTCATCGAACTGGAAATATTTTTATGGACGGTCTGATTTTCATTTGATTGAAAGTTTGGAGATCCATCACTATTAGATCAAAGTCAGACGGTCTACAAAATACATTTTTTCTGTAGTTTATTCACTAATAGATTTTCCTCCCTTTATCTACATGCTTATATAATCCTACAAAATACAAACTCTGGGACAAATTGTGATTGAAAAAGAGAAAAGATGTAACATATAACGTTAGCACTTTGATGTTGAAATTGAATAGTTGGTACAACACGAAAAAATTGTTTTGAGGTAATAATATCTAAAGAACTATATATAAATCGTAAGAGTTATGACTGCTCTATTTCTTTGAGACCTCCAAAAACTTGGGGCTGGGGTCCTCTTTTTCTTCCTCTTGGAACTTTACGCTTCTCTAAGAATACAATAAAACGGAAATCCTAACAAGAGGATGTTAAAATACTCCTACGGAAAACAAAAAGGCTTTGTAACTCAAAGAGGCAAAGTCAATATTATCTTTTCTCTATCTTACCTCAGTCCAACCGGTGTACGCAATTAAGGCCCCGCTAGAGGCCAAACAAAGGCAGACCTCAATCAATTACACGAATGATGAATTCAGTTTCAGGTCTCGATCCACTATTCTGCAATATATCACAAGTATAGCATTGGAGACAATTCTAGGAACTGATTTTAGGCCCTGTTGGGCGACAGTCCTAGCAAACTCAGCTATGATTTGATCGGTTTCATTTTATTGCATATCGGTATATGTTACCTACGTTCTTGAATGTCGTTTAGGATTTATGAAGTTGATCTTCAATACCTTAGAGCATTTAATTTTTTCTTATATTATGTTATTGAAACTTAATGAATATGCATCCATTTAAAAGAATTATTCCATAAGAAACTACTGCTACCATTTTCATGTGTAAAATCTTTATACTTTTGGAATTAATCAGAGTCTATAAATTTTGACTCCGTATGCTTCTGAACGATCTCTTTTTGAGGATGGGAATATATTTCAGAAGAAAATAGAAACACTCCAACTCGAATGGTAGGGGCAGCAAAAGTCATCTTGAAAAGTTATGCTTTAGTTAATAATCGATGAAGGTGATGTTTGCATCATGTGTTAGAATTTAATCAGTAGAAATATCACACCTAAGCATGATGTACCTACATGAATTATACTAGTAGAGAGACAAAAGAAATGCTTCTAGGTCCTATCCAATCAAAGGAGCCAGCGAAAAGAAACTTGAAAAGCTGCATGCTTTAGCTAGTAATTGGTGAAGGTCTTGTTTGCATTACGTTCAAATAGTATAGTTGATTGGTTCCACCACACACAAGCATGACACTTTGATGGCTACATCCACCACTTTCTGCTTCATTTTATCTCTATCTGTTGGTGAGAGTTACAGGTTTGATGAATGTATAAACTTTATATGGTGTTCTAACTAGTGACAGGGATGCGTGAAACTGAAAGTTACATGACCTGTAACACTTGTATTAACTGTATTAATTAAATATTTTGAGCCATCAAATAGCATTGTGCAGCATGTATATAAAAAATGGCTATTTCTACCTTCTCAAGCAGTGTTTAGCTTTCATTCTTTAAGTTGGCTCTCTTCTTTCTAATACCGTGATTTGGGTGTTTGATGATTATTTATTGAGCACTTATCATGGTTGCAATGCACTGTCATTTGTGTAAGCTTAAACCACAAAAATAGGAAACTGCCACTTGGTCATCTCAATTTATACAAGAGAAATGTTTCAAAATTATTGTGCCCCAAAAAGAATGAAGAAGCTAAATATACTTTTCTGCGCTTTTCGCTAAGAAAAGAAGTTCGTTTAAAAGATTCCTATATTTTTCATTGAGAAAGAAAAGAATTTTAACTCTTAAAAGAAATCATAAAGTTGAATAGTTTTCCGCCTTTCTCAAGAAAGAGAAAACGCAACGTTGTCCTGAGTTGATTCGTGTTGAGAAAGGCAACGTTGTCTTGAGTTGATTCGTGCTGAAAATATAGAAGCATGAACTGTGCCATTTGCCATTGCTTATGTTAGAGCAAGATAGTTGACGCGGAAGTGCATGACTTTTCTACCTTTTGGTTATCCACAATCTTATCTGGAGTCCGGGCCAATAGAAAAAGAGAATGAAAATTGAAATCCCAAATGACGATTTCAGGTCCGGGCACAGCCTCGTATACATTTTGCTCTGTTTTGTTGTTTGCCAACAAAAGAGAGAAAGACCCACCAGTGAGTGGTTGACCTTCCAGTGGCGAGTCGAGAGACTGATATTTTCAGCGTGGATTCAGGTGCTGCAATCTACGTGATGATGCAGGAAGAGTCAGACGGGGATAGAACTTGGATATGAACTACAATAACTTCGCAAACACTATCTCTAAATCACGTAATTAAGCAAAACAGAACTGATCTAATCCAATATATTCGATCGAAACACTACAATAACTTTGCAAACACTTGAACATTGACATTTTCGTATCACAATCACATCCAAAATATTCGATATCCACATATTAATACGTTTAAAAGAAAATATTGAAATGTACTCATTCTGTTCTTAAATTGTTGATATTGTTTACTTTTGTTACATTTGACCGTTCATCTTATTCAAAAGTCAACGACGTCAATAATTTGAGAACGGAGAGAGTAATACTGAATGTTTGGCCCATGCAGAAACATCTATGATCATTAGCTAAATATAGCAAACAAATATTAAATGATCAGTACGGATACATTGGGCTGGTCGACTGCAACAATAAAAGGTGAATTATAGTGGAGTAGTACTGATTGACGGTTTTCCCTTCCCTTTTGTTAGAAGAGGCATCCACACGTGGCATATACGGTTCTTAGGTTAAGATTCGTTTTTTTTTTTTTAAAAAAAGAGACCACACCTAGGAGGAGCTAGGTGGTTTTTCATTAAGGAGAAAAAACGACCAGAAATAGGCACCCAAATTCGAGGTTGTGGGAGCTCAAACCTGGGTGGCTAGGGGTGCATAACCACATCCTCCACCACCTAGCCAACTGGGACAAGCCCAGTTCCTAGATTCGTTTTAAAATAAAGTTCTATTTTAGAAGAATGCACCAACAGAAAAATAAAATTTGATAAGCTTGGGCTGTTATCACTTATCAGAGAAGCAGAGACTTTTGCATTGACCTTCGGCGTCCAAAGGGAGACAGAATTCATCAGAAAAGCGAGTAGAAAGGCCTGATCTGAAGAAACCATGGGGGCTCTTGGCGCCGCGGAAAAACGCCCAACCGACCAACCGCGAGCCACCCTCAATTCACGGGCCGGCAGGAGCCGAGAAAGACCGGCATATTCGCCGCGTCGTTTCCTTCTTCCCATGTTGCTTCCACTTCCAGCCACCGCCCCTTCTGGCTGGCCGGAGGTCCAAGTCAAAAACGGCGACTCGGAAAAACAAGAGGCACGCCAACGGTGTCGCCATCTGGAAGCTCCAATTCCATGGGCATGTCTCGCCGGTCATGCATGCCTGCTCCAGAAGTGACAAGTCCAGGAAGGGCAGCGTTTGTCTAGCTTCACACCAAGCTTGATCGACAACCTTTTTTCGTTAGATAAGCTAACAAGTCTGATACATGTGGAACATATCTTTTACATGCTCGTATTTCTTTCTTTCTTTCTTTCTTCTTCTTCTTCCTTCTTCCTTTCTTTTTTTTTGACCAGGAGCATGCCAAGTGATTCTTTCGTGCACTCGATGCCCATTGAGTCGATCCAGAAATACAGTGCGTAACGTAAACAACATGGAAACGTGTCATAACTAGAAGAAGCGTAGCACTTTGTACCCAACAAAACCTGAGAAAAATTCACCACCATGAAAATTAGCTAATAATGGACGGCCACAGCAGTACTAATTCCTTCTTCCAAAGGGAAAAATATTCCCTCCGTAGAATCTTTATCCATATGCTTTGACAAAACGAAAATGGTACTGCCACCGGATTTTTTTTTCGGAGGAGTATATTTTGTATGCTCTTTGGGCCTTAACACTGAAAAAGAGGCCCATAATCAGTTGCATTTGCAAAGCACATCACTGGTCTGTCACCATTCCATCAAAAAAAAAAATCACTGGTCGGTCACCAGCAACAATACCAAACCCAAGCGGAAGAATGTATACACTTAAGAAAAGAAAGGAGCAACCCAAAATATTCCACACTCAACATAAGATTTTTAAAACAATTGTTGAAATAATCGTAAATGTGTTACTGACGAGTACCCCTAGAATAGTAGTGTGTTCTAATAACCAAATAGAAATCTGTTGTGTACGCAGAAGGAAACCACATTTTATTGGTGTATTATTCCAAACAATTACTCCTTTAAAAAATTCACGTATAATTAGTATCAAATAGGGATTCATTGTCCATCGTGCGTCTCCTAATATCTCGGTAGACAACAGGTTTGATGAGATTTTTGCTATTTTAACCATAAAACCAGTAGGTTTCACTAAAATGACTGCGAAACATTGGGCTCTGCTAAGATGACCACTAAACAAATGTCCTCTATGTCAAAATGACCGTGACCTATTTTTTAGATGAAATTTCTTCTCTTTTCTTCTTCCTCCCCATATCTCCTCTCCGACCTTCTCTCTCCTCTCTCTCGACGAGTTCGACCTAGGTGGCGGCGACGCCAGCCGCAGCTTGGGCAATCGTCGGAGGCCAGGCCCTGGCAGCGTGCGCCGGCCCAGGCGCATGCCCGCAGAGAGCCGGCGGCGGCCCCGACCTCGCGTGTGCATGGGCGGTCAGGCCTAGTCGCGCGCCTCGCATGAGTCGGCGGTGCCCCAACCTAGCAAGGAGCGGTGGCGGGCGCTCGTGGGCATGGGCCTGCAGGTGGCACCGGTCCGGTCACATACATCGGCGTACGTTGGGCGTGCGAGGCTAGGGGAGGGGGGGTGAATGTTGGGCGGAGGACGAGCGCGACATGAGAGAGAGACGAGAGAAGTGGAGAGGAAGAAGAAAGGAGAGGGAATTTTTCGTCCAAAAAGTAGGCCATGGTCATAGAGAGCATAAGTTTGAATGTTGTTTTAGCGAAACCTAATATCTCGTGGTCATTTTAACGAAGTTCCCTGGTTTTATGATCAAAATAGAAAAAATCTCGTACTTGATGATGCATAAGGTGTTAAAAAGTTGTCATGCAAAAACTTAAGATGCAATAGATATTAGTGCAAGACGTAAAACAGAAAAGAAGAAAAAACCAACTTCAATAGTGTGGGTTACACGCGTATTGATATTGGACTTGCAATCAAACACTGATTTACTTATTATATATCCTGAATTTTGTATAATATATAATATTGACTGTGTATACATATTTTTGTTATACATTTTGATATATGTTTTATAAAATGCAAATTAATCTCCTCAGTAGATACGTACTAGTGCGTTCGATGGCTCTGTTGTCTGGCTCCAAGCGTTTCGGATAAATTGGAAGACGTCTCGTGTTCTCTGCCGCCCTTCGTCCTCTCGGGGCAAGTTTCACTATGAACACCAGACTGCTTGTAGCGCCTTCCTGCTGCTCTGGCTTCCCCACCCACGCGCAGCATGCCACTTCCGCCTACAGGCTGCGGGTGCCGCCTGCCCGCGCGGCGGACACCTCCTCATCCCAGTCCGCGGCGCGGTTGAGGGAGGTGCTGGAGCAGGTGGACGAGGCGCTGGGCAAGGGGAACGACGAGGCTGCGCTCTCCATCGTTCGCGGCTCGCAGGGGAAGGATGGTGGGCTCAAGGGATTTGGCGCTGCAAGGCAGGTTCGCGTTGCATTCTCTTGCCTGTTTTCTTGATCCTACGGTTCAACTCATTATTCAGTCTTGCTTGGTCGTGTCAATTCGTACCTTTTTTTTCATAATTGTCAATTCGTGCCTTTGAGTGACAGGAAAAAATAGCAGTAATTCTCCAACTGTGTATGTTTGTGTCAGAGTTTCATCATTTTCTAGCAATAAATTGTTTTGTTGAGCAAGAATATCATGTAGAGCCTGTTTCAGACGTATGAACCAACCATCACATAGACCATGGTACCTATGTTTTGGCTTGGGCAACAAACTGCAGCAAAATTTAAGCAATATGAACCACTGTCTCGATTTCGTTGTAGATGTTACTGTGCAAGTGTTGTAACCATCTCTTTCTGACATAGTAGCTGATTATGGACAATGCCACAATGGGTGGGAGTAGCGTTGATCCTTTTTTGACCATTTCTACCAGCTTGTTCAAGGCTTAGTGTATCTGCTGCTCCTATTCATCTGATCAGTTACAAAAACTGCCGAACAGAGTGTAGCACCTGTGTCGTTGCCACAGTATTTAAAAATTAAATACCTTTTGGTTTTATAAAATCAGTGCAGGATAATAGGGTTTCATCTTACAATTTTTTTCCAAAATGTTTTTTTCTGAAAAATTGCATAAATAAAGCATAACTATATTTTCAGAATTTAGATTTATCTAAATTTTAAATTGATTTTCTAGTTTAATCAAATTTATTTTGATATTCCTTTGCAAATTCCAAAATTTGCTCCATTCAAATTCAAACTCTTCTGATATCTGAAAGTTTCAAAATATGCTCAACTCGAAACTCCAAGAAGGCTGAAACTTCCACTCTTTTATCAAACCAGTTGAAACCCCTTTCTAAATTAAAATTCCCTTTCCAATGCTCGTTGTAATTTTTTCTGTGGATCGAAGCCTTCTGTTCTTTCACTCCCCCTCCCCTGGCCCAACTACACAGAACTTGCTTGCAGTGACATGACATGACATGACAGAGATATTTTTGGTCATGCCAACACGACACATTGTTGCAGGCTATGTATGGCATGCTTGGGTTGTTGGCCAATCAGGTGATATCAGCATGTAAACTTGGCCGTGCCTAGGCCGGCACAACAAAAAGGTGACTCGACGACTAACCAAGTTGCATGTAGTCAATGCGCGATATACTGTTCCGCTATTGCTGCTATTGTTTCCATTTCATGTAAGATAATTAAATCGAATACAAACTTTATTGTATTAATGTAAATGGTTTTAAGTGATATTATTCTTTTGCATCACATAGATAGGGGAAAATTTATGCTTTACCTTTTTCATTTTGTAAAGGTGTGGCATACCATATTAATTAACATTGTCTCGGTTTCATGGAATCAACTAGGTACCTCAAAGACTTTATAAATTGGATGAGCTTAAGCTAAATGGGATTGATACTTCTGCTTTTCTATCTCCTGTGGATACAACCTTGGGATCGATTGAGAGAAGTCTCCAAATTGCTGCACTTCTTGGAGGGTTTTCACTATCCTATACATTGGAGCTTTCTCAACTTCAAATCCTCTTTCTTGTGTTAGGCCTACTATCTCTGTGGTCTGTGGATTTTGTGAGTACTCTACTACATCCTTAGTTATGTTCTCCTCTTCTAAAGTTCAGCTACTGATTCTAATATAATTCTGACACTGGTCGCGGCAAATCCATGTAATATCATTTCTTGGTTGAAATTTTTAAACTACTATCATCTTGTAATTAATTTAACAGAAAGTTCTTTGCCATACTTGTTCAGCAATGTGTTCCAGATGGTCAATTATGGTACTTTGATTTCGTTAGTAAATGTTCCATCATTTGTCACTATTATAAGATAAAACTCTCCATTATTATTCAATTTGTGTAGCACATGGAAGCAATTATGTTCTACCATTCTACTACCTCCGTTCATATTTATATGTCATTCTAGCTCTAGGCACGGGAATTAAGGAGGGGTGAAAAAGGTGAAATGTACGGAAAACGAGGAGTGATAGAGATAGAGATGTATTGGGAAGAGAGAAATGTGCATCAGGAAGTGAGAATGTCACTTATTTGGATACAAATTTTGAATGCTAGAATGACACTTATTTGTGAACAGAGGGAGTATTTGTTTAGCCTGCAATTTTTTTTATTCAGTTAGTTTGAACTTTGACGTAATAACTAACCTACAACCTGATATTTTGAAAAGTATGCATATTCATGTTGATGAGTTTGTTTCGTCTTCAAAATAACTTGAAATGTAGTTCATCCATTGGTTCATCCAATTCTGTGCATTCTTCAGAACCTTCAAGATCAAATGAATCTCTATCCGGAGCTTATGCAACTACAGCTTTCTAGGTATATTTCAGTGGCGGGTTGAGAAACATGGTCCTTGACACAATTGGTCACTATCTCAGCCAAAAATATCACAGCAGAGTTATTCAGGTAACTTGCAGCTCGTGCTGTCTGTTCATACTTTTAGTTGCTTCAATGTTGAATACACTTTTGGACGTTCCTCTATTATATTTTTTAAAAAAGGTTCCGGTTACCATAGTTAGTAAAATACCACGAAGAGAAAATGATATGCCAATAATGAATGCCTCATATCATCGTAGAAGTCCAATCTATCTATTATGTTGCTGTTCCTATGCTATCTAGCATGACCAATGTGGCATTGAAGGTTTTCTAAAATTCAACAAGTGCAGTTTTTCATGGATAGATTTTACGATGGTACACAAATTTACCTAGATCAATTTGATAATTCCTGCTTCTGAGAAGTGGTCCTCCCGAACTTTAAATCTGCTTTGATCGTAAAATTTGAAACAGCGTGAGGTGTAAATTCTGACAAATTTAAGCAGGAAACCTAGCAAAAAGATCATGTACTTTTCTTGGCTTTTCCATCTTCAAATCCGGCAAATGTTACCTATTTGACAAAAAAAAGGTCAAACGTGTACTTTTCTTGGCTTTTCCATCTTCAAATTGAGATAAATCTTCAAATCAGACAAAAAAAGGTCAATGGTCACCTATTTGAGCAGTTGTTTACCCTATACCTTTTCCAGAAAAATGTTACTACATATGAGTTCAGAAACTGATATTATAATTTGAATAATGTGAAGCATGAAGCTGGTCATTTCTTGATAGCATACTTGCTTGGGGTGCTTCCAAAAGGATACACAATCACAAGCTTGGATACACTTATGAAACAAGGATCTCTAAATGTTCAAGCTGGAACAGCTTTTGTCGACTTTGAGTTTCTTGAACAGGTTTGTGTTATTATCTTAAAAAAATTATCTTCAGTCTTTTGGTTAACCATGAAATTCTTCTAAATATACTATGCACTATAATTCAAAGCTCATTTTATAGGTTTCTCTGAATGTTAAATGGAATATACATAGTATCCAGAAATTATGCGGAGAAATTTTTCCTTGTTTGATCTAGAAACATGCCAAGCCAAGTACGTTTTTGAAGTGACCTACGCTGGTTTGACAAAATCATTGTATACCTCATACGCTTAAAATTTACCTATTCATCAATCATCCCCCCCCCCCTTCCCTCAAAGGAAGAGTTTATTTATGTTTCAAGCTGATTGCTATCCTTTATTTGCAGATCAATGCAGGCAAGCTATCTGCCATGGTGAGGATCACTAAATATTTCCTTAAAAAAAACAAATAGCAGGCTGTATATACTATAGTATGCTATTAATTGATTTATATATATTCTGGTCCTTGATCCACTCAATCAGCATATAGGAGTACCCACCAGTCTATAAGGATATGCTGCTAAATTACGATGACTGAACGCGGAACTCACTGGAGAGCTGCATATCATTGTTTTAAAGGAGAAAATGGTGGAAACCAGAAACCTTACAAACACACCCACTTACCCAACTTGTTTAAAGGGAAGAGTAAAATGACACCCCAGGTTTCCAAACTATTGGCGAATCGATCCAGTTTCATGAAACTCTTAAAGTGGCAACCTACGTCCCTAGACTGTTGGTGGACAGTCATGTAGGTCCACGAACTCTTAAAGTGATCACATGGATGCATGATCTATTTTACTAGTGCCAACAAGGTCCCTAAAATAGTTGCCGCATCTCCAGCTGCCACCAAAACACACCATTCTATAGTCAACAACCTCTTCCTTCAATGTAGATGACTCAACGACTTGCTCCTACTTCATCCACTATCATGGGTAATGGCGTTAGTGATGGCCGTTTCGATGGAATCCAGCAAAAACCTGCATATCATTACCATATGTCACTTGGTGCGAGGTCGCTCACAACATGTCATGGTAGTACCCATCACCGGTAATGGTGGATGAGATAGAAAAACAAGAGAAAGAGGTTGTCAAGCATGGAATAATGGTGCTTTGGTTGTGGTTGATGTTCGGGAAAGGGGAGGAGTCGTTCTTACTGCTGATTTTCCGGGAAAAAAAGTAATTTTTGCCCCCTGAAGGAGAACGATTTTGTTGGCACAACATAATAGGTCATGGGCCCAAATGGTATCTTTAAGAGTTCGTAAACCTAGACGACCATCCGCTAAGAGTTTAGAGACTCAAATGGTCATTTTAAGAGTTCATGGACCTAGATGACCATCCGTCAATAGTTTAAGGATCCGGAGTGCATTCTACTCAAAAGGAAACATTCACGCCTGTTATAGAAATTTCAGGAAAGATTTGTGCCAGCAAACATGACAAAGAATTACAGGAATTTAAAGACAACTTGGTGACAAGTAGTATTTGTGTGTGTTTGTAAAGGTTTCCTAGTCTTTCTTTCTTCTTCATTGTAATGATATGCAGCTATCGTGCCTATTTGAGGGATAAAAAGTTGTGTTGGATGATGAACTAAAATTTATTAAACTTAGATACTTGAACGACACTTAAAACCATTACAGTTCTGACTTGAGTGTCTGGCACGATCACGCATAATTTTCTTTCACCATCTATCATTCAAAATATTTTTTTTGAATGGCCCGCTAGACTTGTGATAAGTGTAGATTTGGGCATTATTATCATTACCTTTCCTGTTACTTTGAATTGACTCTACCGGCAGATGTTGAACAAGTTCTCATGCATAGCACTAGCTGGAGTAGCAACCGAGTATCTTTTGTATGGAGTCGCCGAAGGAGGATTAGCAGACATCAATAAGGTCTGTAGCAGAAGTTACTTCTCGCTTATTAGACATCCATAACAACTATCAATTTTATGTGGGCCCATTTTCGTTTTACAGCTTGATGGACTGCTCAAGAGTCTGGGTTTCACCCAGAAGAAAGCTGATTCACAGGTGAGGTGGGCTGTACTGAATACAGTTCTCATACTGCGGCGCCATGAAAAAGCTAGATCACAGCTTGCAGAGGCTATGTCTTCCGGGAAGTCAGTAGGCTCGTGCATTGAGGCCATAGAAGGGAATATTAGCATGGAGGATATTTAGTAGCTGAAACGAAGAGAGTACACTTTGGCGCTGGAATATTTGATGGAAGTTACAAATTGTTTTGAAAATTGCCATGCCAAACTTTCCTTATCCTTGTATGGCATTACACCATTGACATCCGTTGTCTCACTGGCATGCGAGTCTGGACATATTGTCGATAACACAATCAACTGTTTGCAAGTCTAAAAGGAATTGATCATCTTTGTGACCTTTGTGTCTATGTTCAAATGCTAGAGCCCGAAGGTGTGACATTATTTTTCAATATCCGTACAATATGTTGCTACCTAATGTGATTATGATATTTTTCATATCAAACAGTTATTGCAGTTCACGGTAGAAGAACTATAGCATCATGGCTTCTTTATGTTAATTTGTCAATAGTTATGATATTTTAATTTCTTTTCTCACGTTCTTTTCATCCTACAATTCGCATATAATTGTGTTAAAAATAACATATGGAAAAGTAAAAAATGTATATATTTGATTATGAAAGTGCATCTAGGTCCCTAGTGGGTTTTGATGATATAATGACGAACCACTAAAGTTAATAATGATATTTGTGAGCATATGAATAGTTGAAAGCATACAAAAACAAAAAAGAACGGCCAAGGATCTCCCAATCACTTGACGCCTTTCAGAAGCCTTTTCTCATATGCAAAATAGTTATTTTTATTTAAACTTGAGTATAGGCATGCCGTACGATGTGAAATAATACATTGGAAGTGCCAAAAAGTCTATACAAAAAAATGTCAAAAACTCCCAAACCGATACCACGTAAGAATTTTCTACACCATGTAGGAAGTTCCGAGCTTGACTTAGTTCCTAAAAATGCACTGGGTAAGAAGTTCCTATACAGTAAGGTTGTTTCAGCACTATAACGACTACTACCTCTGTCCCATTGACAGTGTCGTTCTCGCTTTCCAAGAAGTCAAACCTTTTTAACTTTAACAAAAAATATATGAAAAATTATAAATATTTATTGAATATAATTAGTATCATTAGATAGATAATTGAATCTATTTTCATAATCAACTTATTTAGAGATACAAATATCACTAATAATTTCTATAAATCTAGTCAAAGTTTAAAAAGTTTGACTGGCACGGATACTCGTAGCGACACTTTCAATGGGACGGAGGGAGTAGTTTTTTGTGGGTTGGGTACTTATGCTTCTCCCACCCAAATGTCCTATCTTCTTCTCTACCATGACTCCCAAGAGCAAAAACTCATCTCCTTTACTCTCTCCAAGCACATTCCACTCCAAGATTTGAGCTAAGGCTAGTGAGTGAGCAAGATTGAAAGATTGAGAGCACCTATTTCATTCTCAAGAGCATTTGAGGCACTTCCAAAATTTAATTTCACATTTGTTACTCTTGGAGCCTGTGAAATTCCGATACGGGGTATGGATACGGTGATATGGCCACCGATACGTGACTTTCAAAACAAAACAGTGGGGAACAGTAGGTAAACACTGTTCCGATACGAGGTATCGGATACGATCGAGTTTTGGCCGTCGACGTATCGGCTAGTGGTGCTCGAGAGCTCCAAACTTGTGTGGTGACGCCCCATGAGTGAGAAGAAGGGTTGAAAGAGACCCGACCCTTTGTGGACTTGAACTTGGGGAACAAATCCTTATCTCCATGTGCTTTTACTTGTTCGAGCTTTGTTCACGTTCTAGGGTTCATATTAGTGTTCTTGCTTAAATCCACTCAATTCTAGTTCAAAGTAATCCATATAACTGCTTGTTGGTGACCATCCTTTGTAGTCTTTTGATTCGAGTATTTATTTGGTAGAACTTGTTTAGATTCAATTTTTTGCAAAATTCGTATTCTGACTTCCTACCGTGTATTAGCGTCATGGCTTCTAAATGTTAATAATTTGTCAGTAGTTTTGAGATTTTAATAAGTTCCACAGAGGTAGGAGATGGTAGGCGCACACTTTTTTGGGTCGATAAGTGGCTGCACGGGCGTGCTATCTAGGATATAGCACCAGCTGTAATGACCTTCGTTCGGCGGCGAGGATGGAGGAAACGGACGGTGTATGAGGCATTGCAAAATGGTGCATGGATGAGGGACATTGTAGGCGGATTGCCGGTTTCGGCAATTTGGGAACTCCTGCAGTTGGTAGAGGTTCTACAGGAAGTCCACCTACAGACGGATCGAGAAGATCTCCATATCTGATCAAGGGAAGCCTCAGGACAGTTCTCCACCAAGTCTGCTTACGAATGCTTCTTCATGGGGGCGGTGGACTTTGAACCGTATAAACGGTTATGGAAGGCATGGGCGCCTCTTAAGGTAAAGCTCCATGTATGGATGGCCATCTGGAAGCGATGTTGGACGGCATACCGCATGGCGAGGCGAGGACTACCACACCATCAACGATGCGTGCTTTGTGATCAGGACGAGGAGGACATGCACCATCTACTCCTCGGCTGCGTCTTTGTCAGAGAGATCTGGTTCTCGTTTCTATCCATGCTGCACTTATCCCGGTTAGCTCCAGCCCAGGAGGAGAGGAGCTTCACAGACTGGTGGCGGCGGACAGCTAGGCGCGCTGGACGCGGAAAGAGAAAAGGAATGAATTCGGCCATCCAACTTGTGGTTTGGTCGATATGGAAACATCGAAATCAATGTCTCTTTGACGGCCGGAAGCCAGACGTCCATGGCCTGCTCAATGAGATAAGAGAAGAGGGAGCTGCCTGGGGAAAGGCCGGAGCAAGAGGAATACGGCAGTTCATGCAGCTAGATGGGGTTGCTTAAGACTGTGTTGTAATCTCCAGTGTGTGAGTTTTGTTTTGTGGGGTGAGGCTTAAGGGCTTTGAAGGCTCTCAAAGCCTCGCTTGTACCGTTTGGACCGTTTTTCTCTCCTTCTTAATGCAAAGACATGCAGCTCTCCTGCGTGTTCGATAAAAAAAGATTTTAATTGGTTTGCTCATGCTCTTTTCATCCTACGATTGACATATAACTGTGTTAGAAAATAACATATGGAAAAGTAAAAATGTATATATTTGATTCACAACCTACAAAGTTTTAAGCATCATGCGTGTAGATGAACAATACAACAAAGTTTAATATGAAATATCTGGAGAAAAATATGTCTTCTTCAGTTGACATTAAATGTACGAGAGTGACGAGGTGCTTCTTTCTTTAGCAAATTATTGTTAGGTCACCTTTGCAGCAACGACAACACAATCAGAACTTACAATATTTACAGCATGCCGATTTCAATTTCCCTCTCCAGGCCTCCTATGCCCCTCCTCGAACACATCTTGTTCAAGTGTTCTCGTGTGGTACAATGGTATAAACTTCCGACACACTTCCTCACGCACGGACTCACACAGTAGGTCATGTCAAAAGATGAACTGAATTCATCAAACAACTGATGAGGCCACAAGATCACCAAAGCCCAGCTTCACCTTTCAAATGATTAGTTGCTAATGCATTTCCTGAGATAAAAGGATACATTGTTCATGGCACTCAAATAAACAAAAATACTTACAGTAGATGTATGAATTCCAAAGATGCCTCGCATTACTCTGAAGAGATGAACATCCTTCAAAGTAGTAATCAACTAATCAACTTGATCTGATCAAATCACAATTATTCTATCATTGCAGAGAGTAGTAATAAGCAACTAAGCATGCTATACTTGTTTATAGGTAAAACTAAAAAATACCTAGTCGATGTGTTTTTTTACCTAATATGTAAGTCTTCTTTTTGATACATGCAGCCTATATTCATTGAGAAGTCCCTTAAAAAAAGACCCTTCCATCTTCATCAGTTTCTGAGGTTGATCATGTTCTACA
The DNA here is from genome assembly GCA_031894775.1 of Chloris gayana. Lineage (NCBI taxonomy): Eukaryota > Viridiplantae > Streptophyta > Magnoliopsida > Poales > Poaceae > Chloris > Chloris gayana. The sequence goes on along the minus strand of JAUNZO010003804.1, from coordinate 140,786 downwards.
ACAGTCCCTATATCGATAACAAATCAGCATGTCATGATGGAATATTCAAAGCGAGTGAAGCGACAATACAAAATATTTTTTTTAAAAAAAATGGACGATATATCATTTTAGGACACTAGTTGTATTATAGAACCTAGAACAAACCTTTAGTACGAAACACTATTTAGGACTGAAAAGCAACATGAACCTCATGTTTTAGCGGAATGGTTCAGTTCGAGGCATTATCCTACTTTCAGAAAAGAGAAGAAATTGTCGTCGGAGGGGACAATAACATAGCTACAGGATACATTGATCCATTCCAATGACAAGTTGGATCTTTCCCTATATAAAATTTAGGAGTCCCTGCTACCCATAGTAGGTTACACATTGTTGGTTGGGCAAACATGGCTCAAAAGTGTTAAAAAGGCTGGACGTGTGGAAATGAAATGAGAATAGATGTCACTTGGAAGGAGGACCACACTAGTTGACTCCCTCATTTATGGTACCAGCATGAGTGGGTGACGATGTATACAGGCCGTTTGTTTCTCTCTATAATACAAGGGTATACAACTCTCCTACATATTCAAGAAAAAAACATAAAGTAGTTGATTCCTATTTTATCAGCATTCCTTCATACCACAAAGGTAGGAGAATCCTTTTTTAGACAGGAAGGTGGAACTAAGAGAAAACACCGCATAAAAATCTGTAAACCGGAAAATAAAAGAGAATGATGCATGCTGTCCCTCTGTACGCATGCACTTAATTTTTAATTGGCTTGGCAGGATTGCAACAATCACACGACCTGCTACAAACAAACATTCAATGGAAAAGATGGTGGTTCGGATGCATGCATACCATCATCAATAACAAGTACTCTGGTGCAGTTCAACACAGTTGGAATCCTATGTGTAATTGTAATGACTGTACTGTCTTTGAATTCTGTCCTGATTATATTCTGAAGTATAGCATCAGTTGCATTATCAATTGATGCTGTTGCCTCATCAAGAATCAAGATTGGACTTTTTCTCAATACTGCACGTCCCAAGCAAATTAATTGTCTTTGACCCATGCTCCAGTTCAATCCTCCTTCCACAACTGTGGGAAAAAAATAGAATACAATGTAATTACAGAAACTTTACACAGAAGAATGACGAAATGTAATGACCTACCAAGTGAATCCAGTCCTTGCTTCTCCTTAACTGCTTCAAAAAGTTGACATTTACATATAACCTTGCAAGTCAAGGGTTCAGAAGTGCGTGAGAAGCTTTTATTCCAGGATAAATGCTTATATGAGTAAGCTATATAGATCTTAGATTATGTAATTGTTACAAATAATATTGACTGAATATATGATTGTATTGAAGCACAATGAGGACTATAGAGCGAGTACATGAGGGAAATTTCAATATTACACTAATACCCTTGACTATTATACCCTTAACAGTAATAATATAACTATTTCTTTAGCCCAAGATGTTTAAATCATGATATGAACTTCAACATTATGAGTAGACTTCGAACATTCTTTCATGTTTTAGCACAGCTAAGGCTTCAAAGGTGAATATTGAAAGTGATCATGCAAGAAAGTTGAAGTGTTTGGTGGTAAAAGATATGCAACATTGCAACTGCAGTGATTACAGATTGTTTTTCTTTCAAAAGTTTCAGTTAACCATATAACATTCAAGAGGACCACCAAAGCTTTTAGGGTCCAATCCGAAATTATAAGTATCTATAACTACTAAAGAGAAAGTGGGATTATTCTACTAAATTATGTACTTCTATTTATTTTCTCTTTACTGCCAAAGGGGTCTTGGCCGAGTAGTCAAGGCGCCTGAGCAACACCTCCTAGGTCCCGGGTTTGATCCTAGTGGGGACGAATTTCTGGAATGTGTTAAAAAAATTCCCTCGCCTCTCTGCACTCAAAGCACAGGCATAAAGAGGAGCAGAATCGATCTCGGGGTTTGCTTGACCTGCGCGAGAAGGTCTTTTTCTTAGCAAAATACCATGGAGGCAGCTTGCCCCCGCAGCTCGAGTGTTTTTATTTTCTCTTTACTATCTTGATATTGAGGCATTTATGGGATACGTACTTTCATGATTTGCTCATCTGTGAAATGTCCTTGGGGATCCAAATTCGATCTAATGGAGCCATGAAAGAGTGTAGGATCTTGAGGAATAAGACCGATTCGAGATCGCAAGTCATGTAAGGCCATTGTAGTGATGTCTTGACCATCAATAATAATATTACCTCCAGAAGGATCAACAAGACGAAAAATTGCATTTACCAAAGTTGTTTTACCGCTTCCTGTTCGACCGACTATCCCAATTTTATCCCCACCTTCAAATGTGCAAGTAATACCATGCAGTACTGGAGAAGCATCTTGATTGTATTTAATCTGCTGAAATTGATACCAATCAGGTCTTGTGTATAATGAACGAGAAACTGTTAGTGTAGAAATTAGTTTTCATCACTTGCCTCCAAATCATGCAGTTCTATTTTACCCACCGAGGGCCAATCAGCTGGTAGTTGATTATCATCTTCTATGTTTCCTGGTGCCTCTTCCGCAATATGCATGTATTGGTCTAACCTTTCGACAGAGATTATTTGATTTGCAAGAGAACACTGGCTTTGGATCGAGAAAAGGAATAACATATTAAGTGAAAGGCCATAAGACAACACCATTCCTATAACACCTGTGGAAAACCAACATAAACAACAATCAGCTAATCTCAATTTGGTTCCTATATCTTTTCCAGAACTATTAAAAAAAACAGGATGAGGTGCAATATCATACAATTATACATGGGCTAAGTTCAAACTTGACGTTCAAACTTTTAAGTGTTATCAAACCTCGTAAATAAGCAAGGAACATCAATATAACTGAAGGACAATTTTAAATAGACAGCAGGAAAAAGGAGTTCTATTATCTTTGATAGTAAAGCGTCCTCCCTGGTTCGATGGAATAAGGAATTCAAAGATGAGTTTCAACAGGTTATGCATAACGCTAAACCAAGCACCAGGGTCCTTATGGAAATTGACTGAGTAGCCTCTTGTAATTTTGTTTATTAGGGCCTTTCTTTAGGCCTGCAGCTGCGTAAAATGTAAATAAACTTTGTCTATAAAATTTATACAAAAATAAGTAGGGGGATCCCCTGCTGAATTCATTCAAAAAAAAACACCACTTGCATTATTGCGCAATACAATTTGTGTTTCTTTTGCAAACTTGGCCCACAAATTTTAGCTCTATGTGAGGACTGAATAAATTAGTACTGTAGAAATTCATTCCAGTTCTGCTGGTCATTTGCGACATTACAGGCACCAATTTTTTATTTTGCAAACTCTAGCATTGTATTTAATTGCAGCAACACTATGTCTGCAGGTCACAGTAGTAGTCTTGGAAGCATGGCTACTTTGGAAGCACAGGAACTCCCATGTCTTTGAAGGAGCTGGCCCAAGCTTGACTGATCTTCAGCTGCTTTTGGTGTCTCAGAGAACTAGGTCACAGTGAGGTGATCACTTGGCTGCCGGAGGATGTGTGGTCACGTCTCATCCTTTTTAGTTTCCTTTTTAAGACACACCTGATGTAATCTTGAGCCTCCTTACAGCTCGGTTCACAGTAAAGGAGGTTTCATTGTACGGGACCAATTTTTCCTCTCTTAATACAAAGATATGCGGCTCTCTCAAGTATTTGAGAAAAAAGAAACAATTTGTCTACAAGTTATTAGGACTCTAAGTACCACCCCCACGTCCTGGGTTCGATTACCCGTGGGAGCGAATTTTAGGCTGTGGTAAAAATAAAAGAGGCCATATGGGTGGGGTGGATCCTTGCGTTGCAAGGGGAGCAACTTTCGTGACCTTTGTTGGCCGGGCTCCGGTTGAGCACTTCTTAAAATATAATACAGCAGGCCTGTCTTTCCCCACCGCCCTTTTTTTACTACAATATGTCCACAGGTTCACTTGCTTACTTTCAGCCAAACAAAATTTCATCTTCTCATGCCCAATAAAATATGTTTATAGTGTTCACAAAAATATAATACAGCAGGCCTGTCTTTCCCCACTGCCCTTTTTTTACTACAATATGTCCACAGGTTCACTTGCTTACTTTCAGCCAAACAAAATTTCATCTTCTCCTGCCCAATAAAATATGTTTATAGTGTTCACAAAAAAAAAAGGGGGGGGTGATGTTTATGCTGCTTGCGCATAACTTTAGAATTTGATCTTATGTTGGTATAGCATCTTTCATTTCAAGCTGCACATAATTTACTGTTGACTTGTATATGTAATAAGACAAAGGGAATTATACGAGAGGGGGTCGATTGAGACTGATTCCAGAGTTTTCCAAATCTCACTGTGACTACAATTATCCTCCTTAAAGCAGGATGGGAAAGATCTTCCAATAAAATCATCTTAAAAAAAACCTATATTGTATTTGTTTTGCACACATGTATACTTTAAATATGTCCTATTTAGATAAACAGAAAAAGGCTCAGAAAGTTAAGCTTCTAGGTTACCACTATGGAAGAAATAGCAAGTTACTCCTACTACCTATTGCATTACACAGAATAGTTTAGAGTAACTCACCAGAGCTAAAAGTACCCAGTGGAAGAAGAGCAATAACAAAAGCAGAGGATGAAAGAATGGTGGCACCAATTATCTCCAAACGTTGAGTCAACCATTCAGTAGCAGCTAAACAATGAAAAGATGAGCTTGCGTTATTGTCGAGAAGCTCCAACATTTTAGAAAAAAACGATCTTCTTGGTTGAAGGTTCTGATTGCAACTGCTCCTGAAATCGATTCTCCAAGGTGATTGGCAATATGAGATTTGGTGGTGCCATTGATTCTCATCAACTCCTTTGAAGAGGCCAAGTAGTACCTCTGCAGAATAATATTTGAGCAGGACCATCAACTTGTACATAGATAGGTTTTCTCTTAAATGCTGGCAAAGAAGACTACGACATAAATAAACAGATATTACTTACTTGCAGTCTTACAGACATAAATATCACAGGTGCAGCCAGAAACAAAACTTGCCAGGTGAAGTAACACAGAACACCCAAATTTATATATGCATTTATTGTTGCACAAATACTGAAAGACAAAGTAAATGGAAGGTCAAGATCAATGGTACTCAAGTCAGAAGATACCTGCATCAAAGAGTATATTACTTGCACATAATTTATATTATCATAGGTCTACAATGAGCGCCATATAATTCAACTCAAATTTGTGCACTTACACGGCTAAGTATCCTTCCAACTGGAGTGGACTGAAACAAAGACATAGGCGCACGGAATAGGGCACTGAGCAGTTGGGAAAACAATGATCTTGATGTTTGGAGATTAAGATCAACTACTAAAAGTGCTCTAAAGAGCAAGAAGATAATTGAACCTGATCCAATGGCGGTATATACCATAACCAGATTCAATGTACTTACATGGGCATTTTGAACATTGGCAGCAAGCCATGAGTTCTGTAATACATGCCCAGATGTGAAAATAATGTTAGTAACAGCAATAAGAGTAGCATAAACACATCCTCTGTTTTGGCTCAAATATATTAAATAAGGCTTCAAACCAGTATCTCCAGTTTCTCTCTCTTCTTTCCTAATTTGTTCATCACACCCTGATGGCTTGGCATAATCTACTCCCCTGTCATGGGCAACACCCGTATTCTTCATAAACTTACTCTTGCTTCCATTATACACAATGCTGCCGACGTCTGGAAACTCGCCAGTGCCTTTATGTGCATTCACAAGGTCCTGAAACTCTTTGGAAGCTGCTAGCAGATCTTCATATGAAGCCGCATGCATAATATGTCCTTGAGACATTAACTGCGAAAAATGGATTTTACTGACTGTAAAATGGAGTTCCTTAGCTACATAAGCCCCTGTTGGCAGCAATGCTTACCAGAACAGAATTAAATGCTTGTAAAAGCTCCACTTGATGGGTTACTAGCACAACAGTCTTTTCTACTAAAGCTCCCATCACATATTCCTGCAAATGAAATTGAAATTCAGACAACTCTAAAACTGATCCAACTAAACTGAAAAGCTTACGCATTCATACATTAAAAAGATATGTAGCAGTATGTGCATCGACAGAGCTGAAAGGGTCATCCAAAAGATATATGTCTGCATCATAATAAAGTGCACGAGCTAATTGAATGCGCTGCTTCTGTCCTCCACTAAGAGTTTCTCCTCTTTCCCCAATTTGAGTAAGATCACCAAAGGGCAGGTTCTTAAGATCATACACTAGTGAGCATTGTTGAAGAGTCTTTTCATATCTTGGCTTGTCCATGGTAGATCCAAAAAGTATGTTGTCCTGTACAGATCCTGATTGGATCCACGCATTCTGAGAAACGTACGCCACTTTACCAGAAACGTGAAGCTGCAGTTAAGTTTATATCAAAAGAAATCAATATTTGCAAAAGTAGAAATAGTAGAATAAAAAATCAATTGAAAATTTGGTTAATAATAATATGGATTTTTCTCCATAGAATAATCCATATTTCCTAGTTTAACTAGGTGCCAGTACTAGTCAACTTATGTCATTCTATAAAGGTATAATATGCATTTCAGATATACTGCCTATGTAAAATAATACTTTCCTGAGGACAGCTGTAGCATGAACACTTATGATAACAAAAGTAACAAATCCTTTAATCCCAAGCAAATTGGGGTAGGCTAGAGATGAAACCCCGAAGAATCAAAGAACAACGTGATAACAGTTATTAAATGTAAAAAAAAATGCACCAGTTCACAACCCACCTCTATTCTCCACTTGGCGGAATGGGAGGTTCTGATGAAAGGGGTTTGCCTAATACAAAGTAAATTAGTACTACACACATTGTGATGTTTCATAGATAACTATAGCTATAAACTGCAGAACATTTAGACAGATCGCTAGCATACAGCAAAAATGTTAATAACGGAAACACATTTACCACATAATATTTGCAACATGATATAAGTAAATATAGGAAGTATTGAGTAATTACATAAACAGCTAGTATGGATCATTATTCATGATGCATTAAGCAATAAAGTAGGTAAAAAATTGAGCACATAAGTATACCATTCCTTCTGTCCTTGGGACCTCCCCTAGTATAGCTGCTAATAGAGTTGATTTTCCTGAGCCAACCTCACCACATATTGCTAGTTTTGTTCCTGCTTTCACCTCCAAATTGATATTGCTCAAATTCGAATGTTTAGAGCTATCCCATGAGAAACACCCAGATTTGACTATAATAGGATACTGACAAGGTGCATTATACTCCGTCCAAGTTTGTTCCTTCTGAAGCTCAGATGTACCAAGAAATTCACTTATTCGTGAAGAGGCGACCCTAGCTTGAATTACAGATCCAATAACATTTGGAATATGATTGATGGGATCCTGAACAAGACGTTGTACTGCTACAAAGGTAAATACATTGCTAGGATCAAGTGGAACTCCTAGAAAGTAGCATGCCAAGAACGTTGCTGCTGAGACAAAAGCAGGTGACGCCCAAAACAGAACACTAGTATATGCTTTTCCCATCTGAAATTCTGACAAGCATTTTAGCTCCAGCTCCCTAAGATGCTCTATAACACCATTGAAATAGGGTTCCCATGCATAAAGCTTCAAGATTTTCATATTTACAAGAGATTCAGACAATGATTTTAACCTCAGATCTTGAGCTTTCATGAGTTTGTTATGACAATTTTTCTGATGCTTAGCAAGCGGCACATTCAGAAGAACAGTCAGAACTATAACGAACAAAGATGCTATTGTCGCCGAACCAACCGTGTTGTATAATACTGTCAAGGCAATGCCAAGTTGGAAGCCTGTAGTCCATATCCGATGGAACCAGAAAGGAAACTCCCCAACCTTGTAGGCATCCACTGTGAGATAGTTCATGATCTCCCCGGAAGAATGATCTGTAGTAGCAAAGGAAGGTAACTTCTGTAGCTTTTGGTAAATAGCAGCCGACAGGAGTGACCTTACTTGAATTCCCACTCGCTGCGTGTGAAAATACCACTGTCTCTGGGCTAATGATTCCAAGCATTTGGACAAAAGAAGTCCAAGAGCTATAACAAAACCTTTGTGCCTGAAAGCTTCTTTTCCAGATGAAATATTGATAAACTCCCGTAGAAGCAATGGACCAGCAGATAGAGTGAGTACCTTGAGCAATGCAAAGAACCCAGAAACTAGAATCTCCCTCTTGTAGCATGAAACAATCACCCGAAAAAGAGATGATTGTCTGGACTTGAATTTATCTACGACCATTGAGTGTTGGGTGCCTGCTTTGTCTGCAACACCCAAAAGAGGTATGTCTTTCTCATCAAGAGGCTTCTGATATCCCTTATTCATCAAGGCATTCATCCACCAAAAAGACATCTTGCTAAAAACTCCAGCCATGTAGAAATGAGACTCTGATTTCTGAAAATCAGAAGCATCCTCATCGGCTTCATCGTTCAGGCGGTTGTGCAATATAGCTTCTTTGTAGGCTGTGCCATTTCACATATAAGAGAAAAGTTAAAAAAAAAAAAGAGAGAAGAGGTGTACAGTTACTATTTACATGTATCCAATATATGAAGGGACACCATTTACCCTTGATTTTTTTAATGAACATTTACCCTTGATATTGTAAACAAAGATGGAGGATGTTTTGCGCACATGTATGTTGGGGTAAATAATGCATACTTCGAATATAGGTCATGGAGGGTAGGCTTAGGTGAAAGTGAAGTCATCATGGATCAGTAGTTTTTTCATCAATCCTTTGCACCTTTAAAACTTATATGTAAACTACCCCCCCCCCCCCAACACACACATCTCATAACATCTATAATACTTGTACTGTTACCGGTAGTCACAGGGAATGTTCATTCCTGTACCAAAAAAAGAGCTGGCACTAGATACTCCTGCAAGATAAGAACGTATTCCAACCCTTAATGACCAGAATCCAACTAATGCTTCAGAATTATGAAAGGAGCTTCTATAGTTAGGTATTACGAAGACATTATATAATCAAGAGAAATACAATTATATCTAGTATTGACCAATAGTTGTGCAATATAATACCTGACAGGTATAGAAGTGTCAAATAAGAGGTTAATAACTATGATATTACATAGAACTGTACTTTCACAACAGTAACGATACAGAGTAATAAGGTATCACTAGGTGTCTAGATACCTGCACTAGTATCACTACACTACCAAAACCAATGGAATACAAAGTAGTTGGACCAGGAAGCTTCCAGTGAAACTTGATTTTGGTACTAAAAACATAATTGAGATTTTCCAACACACCATTTATTGCTTTTCAGTCCTCAAATATTTGGGGATTTTTTTTTCATTTCTTTCATACTCGTACAAGTGTCTAATGACATTTCACGTTACAAGGTCCATAATGAGAGGCTTTTGTCAACATCACGTCATGCTTTAGTAATGAACAAGTAAAAAGGTACGGATAATTTGAACATAATTATCAGTAGATATTTACTTTGTCTCATACCCCTCTTCTGCTGATTTAATGATTTACCCTCAGCGCCGCAAGCCACGGTTGCTTAGGCAAAGATGTAAAGGCTGCTCCTTTTTGTACATTTTGGTACTTTACTTCTATTTAATATAATATCTACCACAGCAGGGACTTCTCCTGCTATAATATTAAAAAAATGACTTACCCTATGCCAATCCCTATTAATTGCTGCAGTTTATTACATCATCAGACTGGCAATTGAAGAGCAATGTCTTCCTTGAAGATGATAATGCCAGTCATGTGTACTCGTCACACTTTGACTCACCATGATGGTGAGAGGCTGAGAGCACATATGCATATTGGACTAGATGTTTTCTACCCTAATTTGCACTGCAGCAGCTCTGATTAAGAGGTGTTTCTATAGTTATTAGTGTTTTGTTTGTTGTCCATATGACCATTTGATGTTCATTTCCATCTTCAATTGTCTACAAAACCTTTTCTTTTCATCAAACGTATTGTCTGATTTTCCCTTGTTACATTGAAATTTCTGAATATAAAAGGACAAACAAAATCGAAACATTGCCAAGATAACTCGGTTTAGAATCACATGTATAATGTTGAAATTGTCATCACAAATATAACCAAGGAAACAGGAACTCGCCTTTGAGGCGGGGGCGTGGAGAGGTAGTCTGAATCCAAGTTAGCTGGGGACGTGGCGAGAAATGGCAGAGGCGACGATGGCGAGAAGCAACCGCGAACAGGGGCAGTGAGTGTTGCCTGAATCCAAGTTGGTTGGGGAGGGCATGAGAGAGCAAGCGGTCGGCACAGGGAGCGGGAAGCACAACGCCGGCAACAAGTGTTGCCCCCATCCCACCCAAACCGCACCACCTCCTCCGACTCTGACGACCTGGATAGGCAGCCGCCGCCTGCCGGGACTGGGCAGAAAGGAGCCAGCAACTTTCTGTGCAATGGTCCTAGCTCATCTTCGGTGGACCTGTAGGGATCAAACAAATGCTGAACTGAGCCCATTAACTTTAGGAAGATTCATTGAGTGATCAAAGGATTTCAGGGCCTGTTTGGTTGGTGACTATTATGGCCTGTTTGGTTGGTGACTAAGTTTGCCACACCTAAGGTTAGTCAAGTGTGGCTTGCCAAAAAAGTATAGCTAACAAATTGCTAGCCACAAGTGTGGTAAACTTAGGCAAAAAGTTAAGAGCATGACATGTGAAACTGTAGCAAGCCACAAGTACGGTAATCAACCAAACAGCTGACTAAAAATCTGTGGCATGACTAATCTTAAGCGTGGCAACCTTAGTCACCAACCAAACAGACCCTAAGTTGCCACACCTAAGGTTAGTCAAGTGTGGCTTGCCACAAAAAGTATGGCTAACAAATTGCTAGCCACAAGTGTGGCAAACTTAGGCAAAAAGTTAAGAACATGACATGTGGGACAGGGTGCTAAGAAACCGTAGCAAGCCACAAGTACGGTAATCAACCAAACAGCTGACTAAAAATCTGTGACATGACTAACCTTAGGCGTGGTAACCTTAGTCACCAACCAAACTGGCCCTCAGGCTTCCAAAATCCAAATCTACAGCGCTGCCTGTTAAGACAGTGTTTTGGTTAGTTCCAATTTCACTGCCCTCGATCAGGCGAAATCACGTACCTCTCGGAAAAATTTCAGACATTGTGTCCGCCGCCGCTGTAGCCACAAGTTGGCGGCGCTTGAAGAGAGTCGATGGATGAGGGGAAAGATTGGTGAAAAGGCAGGCGGTGGACAAGATCGGAATGGGGAAGAGAGAGGTTGCTGCCTGCTATAAACCGGCAATATTACCGTTGCATCCGATTTCCCCTTCAAAGTTTCCTATTTTGATTTTAGTTAAAATGGGAAAAAGTAAAAAACACTTCAAAAGATCCAACTCCCTCCGTCTCTTAATATAGGGTATTTTTTACTTTTAGACATCTATTTTAACCGTTCATTTTATTCAAAATTTTTGTAAATTTTTTTTATTATCATTTATTTCAATATCATATTTACTTTATGTATGACTTATCTATTTTAATATTTTTATAAATATTTTGAATAAGACGAATGATCAAAGTTTATGTCTTCCAGTCAAAAGCGTCCTATATTAAGAGAGAGAGAGAGTATTTGCCATGCTCCTCATAATTCTGCTCGTCCTAACTCCCGATCGCCTCTTAAACGGGATTCCGGCGATGGTCAGCATATGACACTAGCTTCGCAGGGGGGGGAGGGGGGAGGCAATGTGCAATGGCTTGGGGCTGCACCCCAACCATTGCAATGCAGAGGACTAGGCATTGTCGATCTCGGAACGACGAGATTTGCGTCAACTTGAGGTGGTTATGGCTGCAGAGAACTAACCCATCAACTCCTTGCAATACACAGCAAAATTGGTATATAACATGTTCTTGTGGCAGCACTGAACTCGCAGAGGCACAGCTCATATGGAAAACTTGGGCACCGCAGAAGGTAAAGCTATTCATGTACTCCTCCTTTACTTAAATTGTTGTCGTCATTGACTTTTTTCGTAACGTTTGATCATTCGTCTTATTCAAAAAATTTCTTTAAATACAAAAAGTTATATGCTATATTTCAAGTTTTTTTAGTGATAAAATATATTCTAAGAAAAAATATCATATTTTTTAAATTTTATTTGAATAAGACAAATGGTCAAACTTAAGAAAAAGTCAACGACTGACAACAATTTAAGTAAAGGAGTAGTACGTGGCTGTGCAACGGAGAACTTGGACGGTCGAGTGAAGGCACCGGGACCGGCATGGACTGTAGGCAACCATTGCAACGTGCAGTGGCTTGGGGCTGCACCCCAACCATTGCAATGCAGAGGACTAGGCATTGTCGATGAACGACGAGATTTGCGTCAACTTGAGGTGGTTATGGCTGCAGAGAACTAACCCATCAAAGTCGTGGGCAGGGCTTCCACTGCAATGCGACAAAGAAGTGCAGTATATGTTCGATACATCAATTGCCATACAAACTGGAAATGGAGAACTCACACGGTTCTGGACAGGCCGATGGATTGGCGAATCATCGATACAAACACCGGCACCGGAGCTATGCAAGGCAGTCTCTCAGCGCATCTTGAAGACCAGAACACTTCAACAAGCCCTACAAAATAGACAATGGATCAGAGACATTAGCAGCCCCCTCATAGTCCTCGTCGAATATCTGAAGATCTGGGACATCATGCAAACGGTCCAGCTAGTACCAGAACAAGAGGACAGAATCTGTTGGCGCTAGACTAACTCCTTGCAATACACAGCAAAATTGGTATATAACATGTTCTTGTGGCAGCACTGAACTCGCAGAGGCACAGCTCATATGGAAAACTTGGGCACCGCAGAAGGTAAAGCTATTCATGTACGTGGCTGTGCAACGGAGAACCTGGACGGTCGAGTGAAGGCACCGGGACCGGCATGGACTGTAGGACCACTAACAGGCTCCAGAAACGATCGAACACCTGCTACTGCATTCCCCGGTCGCCAAGGAGGTCTGGTGGGAGGCGCTAAACATCATAGGCCTGCAGCAACGCTTCGTAGATGACTCCCTCAACATTCATGACAAATGGATCCTCAACTCTCGGGCTTGCAAAAGCAGAAGAAAAAAGGGATGGACACTTTGTTCAGCTCATCTGTTGGCATCTCTGGAAAGAGCGCAATGGAAGAGTGTTCAGGGGAGAAGGCTCCAATGTCAGGCAGATTTGCAGCGCATAAAAGATGAGGCCGTTCTATGGATCGCAGCTGGTGCCAAGCACCTAGGTAGTCTAGTGTCAGGAGAGTAGGCTGGTGCCAAGCTAAACCGACGGCCGACAAAAAGTCTTCTATGTTTGCACTCCTAATCATGTAGTAATGGCTACCGTCGGCGACAAAAGTGGCACGTGTTGTGTATGATCATCGATCAAACCAACACGTGCGGGGACAGGTGACGTGTTGTGTAAGATCATCACCAAACCAACACATGCAGGGACAGGTGACGATCTTACACAAAAGGCTAGGCCGAGGCCCGAGGGAGCTCAGAGAATTTAGCAACCAGCACCAACAAAGGACGGTGGGGGAGTGAGCCGCTGGAGGTTGAAGACGGGTGCACAGCATGGTTTAAATTACCGTTCGGTAACCGGCCGGTTACCGCGGTTACCGCGGTTACCGAGCCGGTCCGGTAACAGCGGACGGTCGGTTACCGGTCATTTAAAATTTGAATTTTTAAATTTTTGAAAAAATTTGATAAAAAATTCGTAAAAAGACTAGACGTTGTATGATGATTTTTAGTGAAATAATGTTATAAAAAGTCACAAATTTGAGGGGTGAAAAAATTGAGAAAGGTAAAAATAGAGAAAATGAATAAAAAAATTTAAAAATAACCTTATCCCTCTTCATATGAGGGTCATTTGTTCAATATTTATTGTACCTATTTTTTATCACTAACAATTATACTCTAATTACATGTGAGACATTGACTACTCGTAGGATTGCGCTAGTATCAATAGATGAATACGCCAATTGGATGCAGCAACCATGGTCTCTTGTGTAATGCATACTATATTTATTGTAATATGCATAATATATTCTAGCTCGTATAATTATTTGTTAAAAGACTGTGATGTAATGGATAATTTATTTGAACCATATATAGTATGCATTATATGTCTTACTAGTTTACATGATGTTATCTAGATTATATGTGCTTAATATCTCGTATGTCCATTGGTGTAAAAAATATGTAAATCTCATGTCAATTTTTTTGCTTTTTATTTTATATTTTCCATTTTTCTCATTTTTTATCGGTTTTCCGTTGCGTCTTGCGGTAAACCGCACTTACCGCTCGGTAACCGCTCGAGAAAACCGTTTTCGGTTCAAACGAGTTTAAATTCTCCATTTGTGCGGTTTTTCGAACGGTTACCGCGGTAACCGCGATCTCGTGGTCGGACGGTAGCAACGGTATAATCGGTAAGTTAAACAATGGTGCACAGTAACCAGCGAATCACCATCGTTAGATTTGAAATCGACGGTTACTGTTCATCAACTGGAAAAATTCCTAATTTCAAACTATTGAAAATAAGACTTGTCCCATTCTCAACTGGTTGCAGTCTAGATCAGATACGAATCTGCAAATGCATGCTACTTAAGTTGGTCTACATTTACAGATCAAAAGGCAGGTCTGGAAACTAGCAGATCTGAAATATTATGCATAATCAGCGGCTTTTGTACTATGAATGATTTCGCAAAATTCATGTCCTACAGCAGATGATGCCCAAGTACTTCCATTAACAAAAGGCGAAAACAATAATTCAGACCACTCACTTTGTACTGAAAAGAAACCTGAGAAAACTCTCAGCAGTCAAAAATTTAAACTGAAAATCCAACAACAAACCATAGGGAAACGGATCTTGTTCCAGATAAAAGTCTGGTAAAATTTCATCATCTCACATAATCTTTATTCATTTGCTTCGGTATTCTTGTCAAAGATTTACCGTAAGGGAAACGGACTTGGTCACCAAAAGAGCCCCGGATTTAAATTTACAAGAACATGACTGGTCTGTTACCACCAGCAACAACTGCCAACTCAAATCGATGAATGCCCCACAGCAGATGGGAAAAAAGGGAATGAAAACGATCCCAGAATTAATGATCAAAATTGTAGTCAGTTCCTTTATTTTTTTCTGAAACTTTGATAATGCCTACGCGTGAAACAAACTGCTAACTCACTTCGAGCGGAACTTGCCACTGACAGAATCATAAGTTGGCATATTCAGAACTGCAAATTGCAAGCAACAGAATCAGAAATACAGTAATTGGTATTGCAATGTACAGACTACCAGTTGTGTGGAAATACAAGCTCACCGTTTCCATGAGATGCCATTGTTAATGGTGATGAAATGATTTTTTCAGTAAAAGATGTTACATCTTTCAAAGTAACAGCATCAATAGTATCGAGAAGGACATCCACAGGTTTCCTGCAGAGTTTTATGAAGTCAAGATTAGATCAGGGGAGAAAAGATCCATGGACTTCATTTCATTTTCAGTTTCACTGATATTTAGTACACCTGAACCAGCACAATCGTAAGCTCCTTAACAAATTGTGCATGAAGAGTTTACCATATTCCAAAATTGAAACATGAGCTGACAACAGCCAAACTAACAGTACTCACTAGAGGCCTTGTGAAACAAAATCTCCCCTACTTCAACAGAGTAAATTATATAGGTAGTAGTACTTGAAGATCTGACAACAACAACAGGACTGTTTTCCTCCAGCTTTCTAGTAGTTGTCACAATAATGGGAACCAAGTAGACATGTCTCATTCTCTACAGCTTTATAGCATCTAATTCAGATTTTGTTGTCAGTGTTAGACCAGTAGTTACTACAGACCAACTAATCCTCCAAGGAGGAGTTTCAAAAAAAGAATTGTATAGTACATATGAATATTATTGAACTTAAATTCTACGACAGCAGGAGTAAAACTTAATTTTCTTTTACGGACAACAACCGAGCTTAGCTGCTGCTCTTTCCTTGGCTGGGGAGGAGCGCAGAATGTGGATGCTTGCAGGGGCTAGAGCGATTTCTTTCCTGACGGCCCCTCTCGCAGGTGCTTAGAGCTTGGTTCAGGTCGGGTTGTTGTTTGAAAAAGGCGTTAATGTAACCGGAATTTTTTTTTTTTTTTTGGGGGGGGGGGTGTTAACTGGGTATTTATCCCATTTTTCTTCTTAATATAATGAAGTGCAGCTCTCCTGCGTTTTCGAGAGAAAAAAGTCTGTTGTGACTTTGAAGGAATAGAAACATATGCAGCAGGCAAGATTTTACAAGTACTGCTACAGCTACGTAAATAGTCTACGAAAATTTCACATACTGCTGATCTGGACCAGCAACTGCCCAGGTGAAGGCTCCAGTAATCTCGACAGTAAAAACTGAGAACACACTAATGTGGGCAGCATTTTCACATCCACATCAGCAAGTATTACTCAAATTTTGTGCTTTCTCACAGCATTAGAACAGTTTGAACAAAGTACCTTTCACCAAATGCCAATACTTGCTGCCCCATGTATTCAGTCAGCGATGCCTGCGAGTACCAATTATTAGAGTGAATCTTCAGCACAATGGCAGGAATTTATAAAGTTTGCATATACCTTTGTTTCGAGGTTCGCTAATATAGCTGATTTAGCAGAGGCTTTAGCACGATCCAATTGGCTTTGGTCCACTGCAGTATAGAATCAAGTTTCAGACAAGAAGAGATCTACAAACAAGATTACATGAGCCAACATAGGAGGATTAGGATACCTTGTCCAGGAGTTGCAAGGGCAGTGAGCTCTCTGGCTGCCAGGTCAATAGCTTTAGGAACAAATGATGCATCCTGAATTATAAGACATAATATTTTCATTATGAACTGTACTTCAAAAGCAATTTAATTCCAATATGAACGCACAATGAGAGCATGGTTTGACACCCCACACAGAAAAGGATAAGCTACCATGGAAGCATTTGAAAGCAACTATTCTCATTCAAAGAGGTGCACCATAGTTAAGAACATATATCCCCACATAAATGGGTTGCATTACACATTACACTTGTGCAAGTAAAAAAAAAATACTTACAGTACATGTATGGATCCCAAAGATGCCAGTATTACTGTGAACATCCTTGAAAGCAGATATTGACTTGATCTGGTCAAACTCATTGACAAGATGATCTGCAGACACAAGAAAACATATCTCAAATTCAGGCATTAACATGATCCAACAAGCACATAAAAAGATGCTTCCATTTGCGATAGTACTATATTATATTGCTCAACATCATGGTATCTCTGAATAAAAATGAAGGAGCAGTTGTGGTTCATAACAATGCATGTGAAAATACTACATGATGGAAGTCAATGTCTCAAATAAAGTGGAAGTGAAACTTCATATTATAAATTTTATGTTGATTTGCCTATAAGATATTCATAAAGGATTTTTGGTAGCAATCGAATACAAACTGGCAGCAGATCCTACTTGAAATATCATAAATCCGAATAACTGACTAAGTTCAATTTCATAACATTTGCTTTTCTTACCAATGAAAATCAAAGTCACATGCAGTTGTTGTTTCTCAGAATACAATGTGCTATCATTCAAGCTAAAGAGTAAAAAAACAAAGGAATATGCTCAACTTACTTAGACGAGAATGCAATCCTTTTCCCTGCCTCCCCCAGGAAAACATGCCACCTCCACCCAGAATTGTCTGTCAAATATAGCAAATTCAATTGGAGTGTTCCAATACAATTGTTAAGCGCTCAATGAATAGGCTCCCAAACCTGAAGAACTGATGCAGTGGCAAAATCTTTTTCTTTGATCCAACCACCTGGAACTTCAAACGCTAATGCAACATTTGTGTTCTGCTTTTCAAGGAAATAAAATGCAATGTAAGAATATAGAGTCTAGGTGGTTGAAGAAGTTGGATAAATGACTTGGTAAGTAGACTAAACAGTAAAGCCTACCGATGAATCAGCAGCTCGTCTATACTCTCCACCAACATAGGTAGATTTTGGCCTTGATCCAGCTACATTTGGAATGTCTTGCAGAAGTGGTTCAGCGATAGATACCAATTCATCATGATCAACACCTGATGCTGCGAGAACGATCCGGGGAGCGGTGTAGTTTTGCTGATACAGATGCAATAAAAAGTAAAGAAAACATGTCAAGAAGGCTGCATGCAGCAAAGGACTACTATAAACAGAAAAACATGAATCTCACAGCTAAGAAATATTCCAGGGCGTCTGTATTCAATCTTCCAATTGAATATCCTGAGGCAATCAGAGGGTTTGCCAAAGCACCAGAATAGCCAGTAGAATGAATAGCCTCCAAAAGCAATGTTTCAGGGTTACTTGATGCTTTCGCGAGCTCTGTCTGTAGGTTCAAAATCTACAAAGGAAACTCTTCCGTAAAGATCATAATTCATCAATATATGACGGCGAATGAGGGGGTTGGGGGGTTTGGGAGGAGAGGGTGAAGTTAAGACTAATACCTCTTCCTTGACCTCCCAATCAAGAAAAGCAGGGTTGTGTACACAATCAATAAGCACTTCAACCATTTCAGGCATGTAAGTCTTCAGGGCCCCATAAGTGTAGCTCATCATCTCTCGGCTAGCAGATGCTTTGACACTTCCACCTATGGCCTCAATTTCACGTACAACACGCAGTTGGCTCCTGTTGGTAGTAGTTGCAAAAGCCATTTTCTTCAGCAGCTGACTGGCACCTGTTGTTTCAGGTGTTTCGTATACAGAACCACAATCAACATATAGTCCAACAGAGCAACATGGTCCCTGTAGATGAAACAGAAAGCTAAGTTGTTATCACCAGCTACCCATGATAAAAATGAATGAAACAAGTGTGCATATAAATAAAGGCCACATACTGCATCAGTCCGAGAAGCTATTTTTAAACCATTTGGAAGTGTTGTTATTCTTGTCTTGCCAGGTAAAACCTCATCAGGTAGGGAAGGAGGGATATTGACTCCTGGTAAAGTAAAGTCTGGAGGAGGTAATGTATTTGATCGTGCGCCAGTCAACCAGGTCCAAAAGCCACCTGAGGAACCCTGTGCCACACTTGTGCTAGCAGACCTAATCACAGTATTCATCACCTGAGCGTCCGCCCCATGCCTCTGCAACCAAGGGGTAAGAATCAATATCACAGTTCTATTGATGAAGATATGATCAACAATGACTATAATTACAAATGGAAAGCAAAAGAAAATTCAAGCTATCTTTCTGATCTGAGATCATTGCGGTAAAAGTCTATACTATGGTGCAGCATTCTAACAAACAGAATTCAAATTACAAAGTTTATATACATCCTAATATAAAAAGATGTAACACTAAAGACAGTGACTATCTACAATGAGATAAACAAAAGGATTATATGACTATATACAATGAGACAACAAAAGGATTATCAGTCGCAATGAATGATGGATTGAAAACTGATCAAAATGAAACTGCCTGTTGGTAGAACATCAAAAAGAATTCAAGCCCCGTACTGAATAAAATAGCATAATCATTGCATACCAAGTAAGCATTAATTGTTTCACAGGGCTAATTCCATATTACTGTCATTGATAAAACACTGATAAATAATCACAAAACATATAATTAGGTCTATCCAAATCAGATATTTTACACAATGCATCTCAAACCCGTAGGGCCAGTGTAAAGCAGAAAGCAAGTATTATAATTTATAATCGCCCGGTACAGATTCAAACAACGAAGCCCATGGTTCAGGGATCAAACAGGTAACACAACACCACGACTGAAAAAAAATAACTATACCTGCTAAGCTCACGAGGTTGCAACAATGATATAACGATCAGCGCCCTAGGCAAATGGTTTTTGTAGGGGAAAAAACGATTATTTCTCGAATGGCCACGGACGCCCATCGCATCTCAAACCAACGTGGTTGCAATTCAAAAGAACAAGGATAGCATTCAAACAACAACCGTCACATGGAATGCCAGAAATGCCCTTCAACAGTTCAACTCCAACGCTCATGCATCAAATCCAGTCAAGTTCGCGCGACGGAATCAGAACAACAAGTCCGCACATACGGACCAAGCTCTGCGCGACACGACCACAAGATGTGGCGGTTCGGATCGGGTAAATCGCGCAGCGGAGAGTGCTCAGATCTAAGCGGAAATGGGAGGAGGTGGGGTAAGGAAGGTTAGGGTTCGAGACGGGGGCGGCTCACCTTGAGGGCGCCGAGGCTGGATGAGACGCGGTACATGGTCGCCGGTGCCTGCGGCGGAGAGGCTCGATGGATTCGTCGCCGGCGGCTCAGCGGAGGAGGCGGAGATGGGCGGAGGAGACGGCAGATGCCGAAAGACAAGTAGGAGACGACGAATCGAGGCTGGAGCTCGAGCTCGAGATGTGCGGTTATCGATGCAGCATTTCTTCGGCCAGCCCAGTAAATCTTGGGCCTTGATTGAAACTACATTGGGCCCACCGAAATAACTGGGCTTTGGTCCTATAATTTTGTTTTGGTAATTAATCTTTGGTCCTATAATTGAGCTGGCCTGCTATAACATAACATCACACTCACACGTAAGAGAACCGCGGCGCCGCCGGCGCTCGGCCTCTCCTACGCCGGCGGCGACGCGTATGGCCGAGGGTACAGCGCGCCTCGAGGATTTCCCTGGCAACGCGCGGGTAGGCGACTGGTGTCGATCTCCACAAGCTATAGCTTGAGCTACTTAATAGCCCGGCAGGTGATTTGTCTGATCAATAGCCGATTAGGGATTTCGTAGCTCTTTTTGTGCAGACTCTATCAGTTGCCCCTCTTTCTGCAGCCTGATGTCACCTTAATTTTGTTACGTTTTTCTAAAAAGAAAGATTATGTTCTACATTAAGTTGGCAAGAATTTTTTCTATCATCAATTACATTGCTTCCAATTCCATTGCATAAAAGTGGAAATGGTCAATGCGGGTCATGTTGACGTTGGGCATGCGTGTAGATTCGATCCCCTGTTCGATGAAATGCCGATCCCAATTCTCAAAGATTAAATGCAGGATTGCAGATTGCTTGCATTTGTTTTTTCTCTCTTTCCGAAGATGTGTCCTGTACAAGGTATCGGGATGGTCCATGCCGCTTGTTGGGCTGTACGTTTTGGAGATCATTACGATGATATGGGCTATAGGTTGCCCTGGACCTAGAGTTGAAAATGAGAAGGGTTGGTGTCTGCGGGTACTTGGTCATTGTGGCGTAGGTATACGGTCGTCAGTTATTATGTGAATCGTATTTTCATGAGTACTAGTTAGGGTTAGTTCTCGATCTGGTCCGTCCACAAGATCGTATCTGGTGGAAAGCGCATGTTAGTCAATGGAAATACAGAGGATCGAGTGCATGGTAACCTTTAGGTAACCGCGCTATTGTTTCACTGAACTCACGGTTCATTGCCTGTTGTGATTGTAAGGCAGAGTTGAGTTCGTTTTTAAAAAATTTGAAAAAATAGAGAGCAGTAAGCTGGTAGCTTGGAATTGATAAAGTTAGCGCTGCTGTATGCCTTGTTACGTTTGACAATTCCACTCTCGTTAGTTTCTCCTTACAAATCTCCACTGGCAATATTCATTCAGATCTAAAACATAACTCTAGGACCTGCATTCTAAGTAGCAGAACTGCCACCAACCTGAAACTCTGAAACTTGCTGTTGAGCATCTGGAGCAAAAACAGAGAACATTTGACTTCCTTCCTTTTGAGGCTACTGCGGAACGGGGTTGTTAGTTTGTGACTTGCCATACGAGTTGTTGCATTATTGCTGGAATCCAAGTTTCTGTGATCTTCTACTTAGGTTTCCTGTCCCTCATCTTTAAAGCATATGGAAACACTTGCTAAATAGCCTGAGATAACACAGCATTCTGAAGTTGAGACATACTGTATGTCTGAGTTGCACAAGACAGCATGACTGCTAAGTACTACTGCTGTGCGGCCTTGCGTTGTTTACCTCTGCTTTAATTTTAATCGGCCATCCTCGACTCCTCTCGCGTCTGCTCATGTAATGTTGCTTCTTTCGATAAAGTCGGCGACGGGGCGGCTGTTGCGGTGTGATCAGCTAATGATTGTTGCTCCCCTTTTTGTCCAGCAGGGTATGCACACACTGCTAGTACTAGTTAAATAAGCATCAAGGGGAAGCATGTGCGGTTGATGATGTTTACAAGCCCTCATGGCGCGTGGCGGAGGCGTCCTGCCTGCTGCGGCACGACCGCGACGACAGTTGCAAGCGAGCGGCATTGTTTTACTTACATGCGCCGTGCCGTCGTCTTCGCGTGGTCTGCAGGTCTTCCACCTGATCGGCTAGAGCTAGCTGCGACAAGCGAACATTTTATTTTTATCCCTGTATGTATGTAGCTGAGTGTTGTCTTACCCCCTTCCTTCCTTTTAGGTGCACACCTGTTTTCAAGGAGAAGGAATGTGGGGGCCGGGGGGAGGT
This sequence comes from Chloris gayana, assembly GCA_031894775.1. Classification (NCBI taxonomy): domain Eukaryota; kingdom Viridiplantae; phylum Streptophyta; class Magnoliopsida; order Poales; family Poaceae; genus Chloris; species Chloris gayana. Next base: position 118,368 of record JAUNZO010003804.1, on the reverse strand, counting down.
CGGTAATTGGCGCGAAGGCGACGCCGTGATGGACCGTTGAATAACACCGCCACATGTCCGGATCATACTCAGGTGAACGGTCCGTTTTCAGAGAGATGTGCGCTGGCGTCTTACGTGGGAGTGGCAGCCGCATCCATCAGTCACACCCAGAGGCTTCCCGGCGGGCTCCTCCGATCCTCCACGTAGGTGGGTACACTACTCGTGCCGCATTATTACCGTGAAATATACTAGTACTGATTGTTCATGATACGTTGTGTGCCGGTAATAATCAGTGTAGTACTGAACTGTCGCTAGTCTCGGGTGTTGCTTTCAGTAGAGCGGGGTTCATGTTGATGGATCGCGTGGTCTGAAAACACGCGCCTGTACTGTTGGGATCCTACGTATTCGCTGCGACTCAGGCATCAGCGCGAGGACAGAGGAGGCTTTGCACGCCTGCCAAGCAAGCGGGTCTCTCGCAATTATGGTGGTGCCGCGACAGGCCCGTCGGTTGGCCAGAACCGCGACTCCAAGTGGATGGTATGGGATGGTACGTACACACACCTCCTATCCTATCCTTTGCAAAGACCTCGTGCGTGCAGCTGTAGTCAAGTATAATAAAGCACCTGGATCATTAGTCCGTGGTGATGATCCCCTCCGAGTGAGAGAGTGAGTGAGTGAGTGAGGTGCCACTGCCTTGTCATCACCGGTGCTGAAAATGAGGCAGGGGGCACATTAATCTAACACGCCAAATAACGCGGAATGATGACGATGCGTGCGCGACGAGGCGGCGATCTGCCGGGCTCGATCGATCGGTGTCGACCTTGGGATGGAAGCAGGGGGTTATCAGAGGTCATAATGGCGGTCGTGAGAGCCACAATGCAACGCACGGGGAGGTGGACTGCTCTGCTCTTCTCTGCCGGTGGTGGGATCCTCTTCTCCTGTCTTGGAAACGGATGGAGGCAGCAGCTCCATCGGGTGGGTCTCTGTTTTTATCTCTTGTTGTCCGGGAAATTAAACGGATGGAGTGCGGCGGAAGGGAGGGCGACGAGCAGCAGACCAGGGCGGAGGAGGTCTGTTTCCGGGCGTGGTTGAACAACCTTTTTCTCGCGCGGGGACGCGGACGCGGTCGGCCGTCGCGCGGGGACAAGCGGACGCGGCTATACTTGCCTGGGCACACACGTACACCGATCCGAGCAGGCCGGACGGGCCCACCGCGCGAGCCTCTGCCGGTGGGGCCTGCTCTGCTGTGCTGCGATCTTCGCGACTGACAGCTACAGGGATGGCTGAACTCAGGCCCGTTCGTTTCCAGCTATATAATTTTTAGAGGGTCAAATCGAAGAGAATTTTATTATTTTGGAGTCTTAAATAAAGTCTAATCTTGAAACTAATTGCAGACCCCTATCTAATTCACGAGACGAATCCAACGAGGGTAATTATGGTGTTATTAGAAGATGTTTCTTGTAGCATTACTGTAGCAAAACATAGATTAATTAGGATCATTAGATTTGTCTCGCAAATTAGAGGGGTCGCGACATAGGTTTTGTTATTAAATTACTAAAAATACTACTTAAATAGTAAGATTTTCTTTGATGTGACGAGTATATAAATTTTAGAGGGTGGAAACGAACGGGGCCTGAACGGGGCTGAGCAGTCGCGCGCGGAGATGGCGCCCCGGCCGGCCGGGGCCCAGGCGCTGGGACGAGCCACCGGTTGTGATTTGCACACGCCTCGTTTCCGTTTAGCTGCTCGGACGAGTAGTTATCGTACGGGCTTGACTCTTTCGCCTCTCTCTCGACTAGTGCCTTCGATCGAGCTTCAGGCTAAGTTAATAACTTTTTTTATGGATAACTCCACCCGATCAGTGACTCTCTGGATCATGCTAAACACCTGGCCGGGCAGTTCTGGTGTGTCTGCACGCGCGAACAGAACAGGGGTGGTCGGGCTTGCCGGAGAAGGTTGCTCCCTCCGCCGCAGGCCCCCGGCAGCATGCGAAGCGGCACGGCCGTATTGTTTATGCGCGCTATACCATCTACTACTGCCCAGTTTATACTGGTGTCAGAGGGGGAGCTGTTGGGGTCCATCAAGTGTTGTTGTTGTACCGCTGCCATATCTGCCTTGGGTGGGAAGCAAGCTCTGGGATTCACACCCCCGCCCCCGCGCTATCCAGCATCACGCACTCTCATGCCCAAAAGGACCATCATTCGGGCACGAGGCCTCCGCCACACGCCCATGTGACACCGCCTCCTATCCCCTGCCCTGCCCTGCCTGCCTGCTGTTTCGCGCTCCGGCAATTTGCAAACCTTCATTATTGTGCACCGGAAAGAAATGCCCCTCGTCCATCATCCTATGCATGCGATCCAAGGTATAGCTACAGCTAGAGAAAAAACAATAATGAAGTAGTTTTCGCTGGCCCAATAGTACCCAAATGTTCGCTTTATGCTTAGGTTCTTGTCTTCATCATCAATAATAAGTATACGCCCGCTGATTTTACTTGTGGATATTTTGAACTGACTAACAACGTGTCCTCTGGTAAATAAAAGACCGAAGGACGAAGTAGACTAGGTTTAGTTCACTTTTTACATTGTTTTAGCTTCTTCCCATTTCGCAGATATGCATGCACAGTGAAAAATGCTGCAAATCTCTGTTGCTTTGGGTGTGCTCGTTTCCTCCCTCTAAAATTTAGCACCGTCACATCAAAGAGAATTTTATTATTTATGAATATTTCAATCAATTTAATGACAAAACCCTATTGACAGATTGGTGCTAATTTTCGAGATGAATCTAATGAGCTTAATTAATCTACATTTTGCTAAAGTGATGCTACAGTAACCGTCTTCTAATCACGACTTAATTAACCTCATTAGATTCGTCTCGTAAATTAGTCTAGGGACCTGTAATTTATTTTATAATTAAACTTTATTTAATACTCTTAAATAATAAGATTCTTTTTGATGTGACAGCTTTAAAATTTAGACCCAGGAAACGAACACACCCTTTGATACTGTGTATTTGTATGCATGGTCATGCTGCTACCTCGAGTGAGATGAGTCTAGTACTAGCTTCGTTCCCGCTCCGCGTGAGAGTGAGTGCAGCGCAGTGTGTGGAATCTGCAGTAACAGCTGTTGTCTGGTGAGGCAGCAGTTCTCTTCATGCCTTTTGCTTTTGGTCTCGACTACTAGAGCTTATTGCCAGCCAACTGGTCTCTGAGCCCTGAAAGTATCTGAAGCCTGGTAAAATATATTATTATTACTTGCACATAAACGTCTACTGTAAGCGCCAAAGGTGCGTGGCGGGGCATCATCTTACAGGCAGTTTCATTTAGCTTAGACGAAAGGTGTCCATGTCGTGTGATATGCTTAAGAGATTGAGAGAGAAAGGGCTAACGAGGAGGGGCCCTTTAACTTTTCCTCAAGAGGGTGTGGCTTCAGTTAAAGTAGGCAGGAATTCTGCTCACCCTTGTATTAAACCGGTGAAAGCAGCAGCCTGCCTGCCTCCATTTTTTTTTATATGTACGCCTCCCCCTCACTCCCTGCCCTCTCCTTTGCACCCCGGCCGGCCTAGCTGCTGCTGCTGCTGCCCCCTTCGGTTTGCTCCTCCTCTCTCTCTCCTCTACCGACTTCTTTTCTGTTTCTTCGATCTTGAGGTATTGGAATTGTGCTTCTTAATAATTGACCATGTTTGATTTCCTTGCAGTCGGACCAAAAGATCCAACAAGGTCCTCTCTAGCTTATTACTACTCATGCATGAGCACTGCCTCCTCCGGCCGCATGTGAATTAGTAGTAGGCATGAACAGGGGGCACATCAGCAGCTCGAAGCTCATCAACGAGAAGCTCGAGGAACACCAGATCTCCACCGCCAAGCACTGCCCCAACTGCCACCACAAAATCGACAGCAAGCCGGTACGCCAAGTTGCCAATTCCGTTTTGCCTTTGTGTCTACAAGCAGTACGTTGCACCCCTAGGCTTGATGATACTTGCAAGGCGCCACTTCTTCTGATGAAAATAATTGCTGTAACTGCAACAAGGATTGGGTGGGGCTGCCGGCTGGCGTCAAGTTCGATCCAACTGACCAGGAGCTGATCGAGCACCTGGAGGCCAAAGTGAAGGAAGAAGGCTCGAGATCTCACCCTCTCATCGATGAGTTCATACCCACGATCGACGGGGAGGATGGCATATGTTACACCCACCCTGAGAAACTCCCAGGTGCGAAACTGTACAGACATGTTGGCAGAAATAAATATCGAAACCATATACTTAAACAGATATATTCCTGGCTTTTCGAGCTTTACTTTTTCATGGATGATATATATTGTATGTTGGGGTTATATATTTTGCCGTGAATTTTCTGATGTGGTTCGGATTTGGGGTATGGCATATATTCCCTTGTTCTTGATGTGCTCTCCCCTCTATTCTTAGTGTTCTCTATCTACATGTGCTCTCCGGTATATGCAAAGAGAATTATTGTTTATGGAAAGTTGTGCCTACCCTGATCTACCCCCTCTCTCTCTCTCTCTCTCTCTCTGTCATGATGGTAAGATGCTTCTGAAGTTTCCAAATAGGTTTCTTTCCTTTCCATCTCTTATCTTTTTCAGAGGTTTGTTGCTGCATCTTTCAAGAAACATAGGCCACCCACCCAACTACACGGCTTCTCTTCTAACACATCAGTTTCGTTTTCTTGCATCTGTGATGATCATTAGGTGTGACAAGGGATGGCCTAAGCAAGCACTTCTTCCACCGGCCGTCCAAGGCCTACACGACGGGCACTCGGAAGAGGAGGAAGATACAGACGGAATGCGACGTGCACAAGGGCGAGACGAGATGGCACAAGACCGGCAAGACGCGGCCGGTGATGGTGAACGGCCGGCAGAAGGGTTGCAAGAAGATACTGGTGCTGTACACCAACTTCGGCAAGCACCGCAAGCCGGAGAAGACCAACTGGGTGATGCATCAGTACCACCTCGGCGACCTCGAGGAGGAGAAGGAGGGGGAGCTCGTGGTGTGCAAGATCTTCTACCAGACGCAGCCCAGGCAGTGCAGCTGGTCCTCCGACCGGAGCACCGCTGCCGCCGCCGCGGTGACAGCACAGGAGCAGCGTCGGAGGGATAGTGGCAGCGGCAGCTGCTCGTCGAGGGACCACGAGGTCTCGGCGACTTCATTCACGGCCGGATACACGGTCACCGCGGCCGTCGAGATGCAGCAGCATTTGAAACAGCCATCGGACCATTTCAGCTTCGCGCCTTTCAGGAAGAGTTTTGATCAGGAGGTAATAATAATAATAATACCATCCTTCTTGCAGTTTTCTGTGTTGTTGGATAGTGTCCGGGTGTCCAGTGTGTGTATAGTTAGGTCGAGTTGAACATCATGCAGATCCTCCTCGATCGATCTACTCCCATGCACCCATGCATGCTGTGCTGCCTTTCTCTGTGTGTGTCTATTTTTTCTTTGGGTGCAGTTATATATGTACTTTCTGTTTGGTTAGATGAGCGTCTTGCTGCATATACATCTGCATGGGTCTTTCGGGTAGCTGACCAAATGAGTCTAGGATGTGAATGCAAAGCGAAAGATGAGGTACACACATCACACAGTATGGACCCTTTTAATTAGTTCGAGCCTCACATCATTTTACTCATATCGCAAGCAACCCTAGAAAACCATCCACCCACCGTGAAAGCAAAAACTACCAATAATTTTGAATAAATTGTGTGCGTCCTTAAAAAATAAGAAAGAGGGAAAAGACAAAAGGAAGGGTGTAAAAGGGAAATAAAGTGTAAATGTGTATAACATGATTTCTGAAAGGGGGTTAAAAAAAGTATGTGTCGTTGCACATATTTATTAGTCTGAAAAATATATATGAAATGCTAGCATTGTATATACAAGAGAAAAATAATTTTGGTGCATATTTGTACGGGGCAGGTTGGTATAGGTGGTGAACAGGTGCCTTCTGATCAGCTTGGAAGATCAGATCAGCAGCATCATGCCGGCCACGAGCAGCAGCCCCACCGGCCGGTCCTGGCGACGACGGCCGTTCCAGCCGCAGCATTCCTGATCAGTAGGCCATCGAACCCCGTCTCGACTATAGTACCACCTGCGATGCAGCATGCATCAGTTGTTCTAGACCATGATCAGTTCCATGTGCCGGCAATCCTTCTCCACCACCACGACAAATTCCAGGTGATTAAAGTACATTTATTCTTGTTTTTTTCTCCTCGCGCTTGCCAGATTATTAGCTCTTTGGCCTGTTGAGGTTACTTATATTCTTATACCACAAGTTTAATGAAATGACCTTGCATGTATATATTAGCAAGGTTGATTAAGTATATAAGCGTATCATATACTTGTTCAATGTTTTAGGAAGCGTGCCTTTGGCATGCTTATTGAAACAGGTTTAACTATATACTATTCACAACCAATAAGGTTTTAAATGTTCCCATATTGTGCATTAATAAAAGGACTTGGGACATATATCTATTAATTTTATCTTTGTATGTGCTCTTTATATATTTTTTAGTTTTATCATCATAACACTGGAATGTCAAAGGTTTGATATTCCATATATTCTTAAGAAATTAAGGGAGGAAGTTGTATTGATTACAACAAACATAACTTCGCAAGTGTAGTTTCATCATTTGACGTAGCAAGTTAAACTTTCAACTTATACATGGAAAATTTTCAATAGCATGTTTGTTTTATTTGTTGGTACTGCTGCCAACGTTAGTATATGGGAGATTCCATTTCATTTTGGTCGATTTGCTAACCTACCTATGGCCTATATAGCTCGAAAAGAAAGTATCGCTCCATGGTCATGCATGCATACTACTCTTTCCAGTATAGTTTGTTTACCTTTTTGTCTTGTTTTCTCACTGAAACACAATACTTTCATTGCACTGTTTTATTTCAACATTATCATAACAAAGAACATGCAACAACAGCAACAGCACCAGCCTCAGCACCAACAACCCCAACAAAAGCTTGACCGCAGGTCTGCCGGCTTGGAAGAACTGATAATGGGCTGCACGTCGTCCACAAGCGCAAAAGGAGTAAGTAACTTTCAGTTCTCTATTAATCACCTTAACACTGAAGACGATTGTAGTAAACATAATTTCCTGGGGTTGATGAAGAGTCACGTTGATTTGTCTAAAATTATATAGTTAATTATTATGTGTACATATAGTGTTAACATTTACGGTTACTTTATTTAATATGGTTTGGCATGAGCTAGCTATAGTTCACAGCATTCACATGCTGTTGATCATTTGTATGTATAGGATGGAAAGTTGCATGTTGTCATGCAAGCGAGGTGAGGATAGAAAGAGAAAGACTGCACCAGGGGGCCCTGAGGAAACTTCAGTGTGGGGTCACCTAGTCTCTTTGTCGTTGTAGCATTCCGAAACAAGCCCTCACCACGACAGCTTTTTCGTCCCATTCGGTTCCATTATAATATTGGTCATTTTGGGTGCTTTTACAGCATGCATACCAACAAAATCGAGGGAAAGAGAGAGATCTGTACACTGTACTGTACTGCTCTTAGTGAAATGGACGAAACATCATGAATATATATGCAAACAAGGACCACCCTTTGCTTTGCTTTTGAGCGCCAAAGAGAGCCCAAAGACCAGCGTAAAAACAAGACCACACTTTCCTCGCTTTCATGACCATATAGGTGAAAACGATAGCTTTTTCTCCGTGTCGGTAGCCCACCTCGCTTTTCAGACTATAACAATTTTTAACTGTTATTTCTTGAGGGGAGAGAATGCAAGGAAAAGGGGGCAATATCATTTCTTGTTTACTTTTTTTCATGAATGCATTTACATGGAAAACCATGCATGCATGTACATACGCTTTGCCATTGTATCATAGTTAAGTTTCAATTCATGCTCTCCTGTGAAACAGTCCAGGAATGGTCTAGCTTAATCAAGACCAAAGACGCGAGTTCAGATTCAAATTTGTAATATTATTGTTCTTATCTCGTCTCATGCTTTAATATGAAATGATATTGAAAACTTTTTCACTGGTGTCATATATGTTGTTCATTTTCAAGTCATATTATCTTTCGCTCTTTTCACACTCATTTTCAATTAGTGCACTTCAGCGAAGCAGTAAATTACCTGTTGACCCCTTTTCCTATTCTATTGCAGGAAGCTTCAATTCCTCACCCCCAGGAGACAGAATGGCCTTACCCGTACTGGCCACCTGACAACCAAGATCATCATGGGTAGTAGCAACAAGGCTGGTAAATAGCGCGGCGATCAATACCAACAGAAAACTAACCACGCAACCACTTTCGATAGTCTGATCTTTGTCTGTTTGAATATACAATGCGCTTTCTTGGAGAGTGTACTGTTGTTGGGAGAAGCAAAGATATGAAACGGATCTATGTAGATCTTGGCGGGGACAAAAAAGAGAGGGTAGTAGTATATCTGTGAACTCTCTCCAAGACAGAAGAGACAAAATGAGCAAAGAAAATGAAAGATGGATGGGAGAAAAGGTATTGTTGTGCTGACTCTGAATGGAGCATAACTCGCATAGATGCAAAAAGAAATATTAGTGCGATTTAATTGAACTATATAATCAATTCCTCGGTCATCATAGTCTTGATTTGTATTAATTAGATAAGCTTCCAATTGTAAAAAGTAGTATTGTTTTCATGTACATTAACTCGATCTCTTTTTGCTTCTAAGTTGGTATAATTCTTTTGGAGTTTTGCTTAATTTGTGTTCCCAAATCAGTTCCTGGAATAAAACTTAGTGCAATATTGTTTAATTTTAATAAATTATATGTTGACGATTGACCTCTTTTATGAGCAGAGCCTGTTCCAAATTGTTTCAAGGATTAAGCTGATTGATATATTACTGTGCTTGTCATATGGTTTCTAACTTTTTTATATCAAAAATTTTTGATATTATGTTTTAGGTATGTTAATATTACGTGAGTGCTTCTTTATGACTAGTCTATGTGCTATGTTATATATATTTGATCTCTTCTAAATTGTATGGTTCAAGTTATAGTGAGCGAAAAAAAGAGAAACTACTTCATTTGCCAATTACATCTTTGTATAATTCATATTTTATAGATAATGTTGATCACTATGTCCCAGCTCTCTAGTGATCCACAAGGATATTCGAGTTTTGCATCAAATAGTATTCCATTTACATGACACATTTTGAACATTGTTGCTACTTAACGTTATGTGCACTAAAATATGATTTAGATATCAGTATAAAATGATTGATATCAAGCTCCAATTTGCCATTTTCCAAAAGAAAAGTAGCAGTATATTGCATCAGCTATTTAAAGTTAAATTTAATTCCTTAATTTGTTCTAATATAATTAGACAGTGCTAAGCTCATGTCATGTGCACATGTATGCTACAATTTGATAGTACTAGGTTCTTCTATCAACTGATTTTTTATCGTTGTTCTTCTTGTCTTTGATCAATAGTTTGTATAAGTTCTGTCAACTCAAATACATTCATATTTCATAGAAATCATTCAAAGAAAAGAAGAAGAAACAATTAATGAAACCTAAATTAAAATCTTTATGGGATAGAGACATAGAGGGATAGTTCACAACAAAAGATAAACATACTAGTAAAAAAATAAGTTTACTCGAATTCACAAATGGTGTGCATCAGTTAAAATGTTCCTTGCAAGAAAATGTATAAATAAAAGTATAAGTGCAAAAGCACTTCATGACAATGTTTGTGTAGGTAGGTATGTACCAAACGCTTTGCAAAAAAAATCAAACCTCTAAAAAAACAAGTTGGTTCTACCAATTTGAGAAAAAATAAAAGGCTAAAGTGCAATGAAAGATTTATATATACCTTGAAATCTTTGTCGTAAATTCCATAGGAAGTTTCTTTGAATCCTCGATAATGCGTCATGGACGTGCACGCATCTGTATGTAGGTGTATGTGGGGGAGAGAGAGGCAATAAGCAATTGCATGGAGTGTGGCCCCGTTATGCATGGTTTCCGCTAGCCCAAGGCTTGTTGTTGGCTATTTTTTTCTAACGTCTACGGCAAATCGTGTGGAAAACTGGAATAAATATGACAATATACCAACATACGTGTATGTATGGTACATTTGTGCTTCCATTCTGAATAAGTCTATATATACGTACGGTAATTTCCATTTATGTATTGATTTAAGAGTACGTAGTAGCATCCGTGATGATTAGACAATCTACATGAAGCACTAAGATTCATTGATCGTACCATAATTTAATTTAGATAGCTTCATTATTTTTTTTGTATAGGCAAAAAACATTGCAGACAAGCCAACATTCGATATTTCCCTTGATTTTTTTTTGAAAGTGAATATCTCCCTCGATTTTTGTTAAATCGTTATACAGACATGGAGATTCTTCCCTTGCAGCTCGATCCTAGGACAGGACCTAATTAGCTAGCTGTATATAGATACCTTTCTTTTCTGATGCAAATCCTTTGCGTACCATCAATATTCATATCATCGAGTTCGGTTAATTAGGCAGATGCTTCTCTGCACTTGGTCTGATCATATACGCAGGCACCTAGATCTAAAGGGGTAGGGCATATTGCCACTTTTATAGGAGCTGAGAATCCTTGTACTAATGGCACATATGCTTTGCCTTTCTCATCTCACAAAACTCTTGATCATCGTGTGTCATCGCCGAGTTAGGTAAAAGGAAGGTTCTTCACGCACGCTGCTATATATTTGGTCTTTTTGTGGTACTTATCTGTTCCATATTTTCTGTCTTTCTTTCAGAGCACACTCTACCTACATCGGAATACTATAGGCATTCAAATGAAATTCTAGTCTTCTTCAATTAAGCCCTGAAATAGATTTTCTACCAGCAGGTTGCAGTTGCTCAACAAATCGATCATCTTGTAGTGTTTGTCGTTATCTGCTACTCGGATGTGAAACATGCTTTGTTGAACGACCTGCTGGCAGAAAACGCCAACTGCTAGGTGAAGTACGTGGAACACCTGCAAGTAGTAGTGGCGCATAGAATAGAATTCGATCTCCGTCTGTCGCTTTCCACAGGAGATAGAAAGGGAATGCCATCTCTTGTTCTCGCAGTCTATCACACGTACAATACCTCCCCCTCTTTCTTTCGTTACTTTCAAACAAACAAGCAGCAACAAAAACACGATCTTTTAGATTCTCAGTCTCCCATGCATGCATAAAAACATAAACCACTTCTAAAACTAAAATTAGAACGAAATTAAAAAGCATGCAAAGTGTGCATGCTCTTGCAGTCTATAGCTAGCTAGCTAGAGTACTTAACCAGCTTTGGTTAGGCTCCCATGTGTGGCTGATTCGGTCCCATAAAGAAGCTGCACGGAGCATTGCGTGAGTGGGATTGCGAATAACAGAACGTGCTTCTCGCCCTTTTTGGATTCTCTTGCAGTGGCACGTTGAGCTATATAGCTGCTTTTGATCTTTTCCTTTCCGTTGTAGCAATTGTTCTCTAATAATGATGTTCATTTTAAGCTCCAGAGAGTACAAGCAGCTTCGATGCGATTCCGCTTGTTTATGGTTTTAGTGTTAGGTAAAGGCAAGTGAACCTAGTAATGGAAGCCCATCTATGTGCTGCACTTTATAATTTGCGGCAACCCAAAATTAATGTTATTGTTAATTAATTAATCACTTTGCCTAGTTCGCTCGATCGGCACTGCAATAGGCATATGCGGATGCCGGATATCTCGATTCGATCTCTCTCTGTCCCTTGTCCGGTGAACATCAGAATTTCAATAGTAGAATCCAACAAGGCAACGTGTATCTGAACACGGTCGCACCGTCATCATAATCCGTAAGGTCGTCAAAATATTTGCTTTCCATCGTATAGCTATTAGCTACAAGCATACAAACGATTACATAAATGGCGGCTTGGGTGTGAGCATGCTCTATTTAAAAGGATCTTGAGAATTCTTGTAAAAAAAAGGATCTTGAGAGTTCCAAAATTATCTAATTATCTTACTGGGTGTCTGTCACACGAGAACAGTTGATAGGCGGGCCCAATGCCGTAGCACGACGTTCGAGGCCTCGTCACCTGGGCTTAGGCTTTTCCCAGCCTTCGAAGGCCCGGCCTGTTTCTCGCCTTCCAACTCATGGGCCACAGAAGAGGCCCAAGACCAAATTGGCCGCGTTGCGCTCTGGTCGCCTTGATATCTCTTTACCCAGCCTGCATAACTCGTCTCGGCCTTTTAAGCATGTGCCAGGAGCAGAGGGCTAAGATAATCAGCGCATTTTCCCCTCAAAAAGTTCATGACTGATGAACGGATGCAAAAGAAAATAAAAATGATAAACCTTCCACTCCTTCCGGAACATACAATTGTTTTTTTCCAGAACAGGGTTACCCTTGGAATTTCATTACTTTTGGTAACGAAATCACATAGTTCACCAGCACTGAAAGTACCAACGCTCCACCATACATCTACTTTAACTAGTGACTGCTACTGAGATTGGTCTCTCCAAGTTACAACTACTGGGAGTCCAGAAGAAACCCGCCACTTAATCACTATTCTCCAACTTTCCTTTTTTGCTTCATTCTTTTCTCCTTGATTCTTTGCTTCAGATCCTTGTTGGGGCGATCACCACCAGGTCCTGGTTGTTCTCGGCAGCTTCTCCGTTCCTTGCCGGATGCACCGCCAGTCCGCCACCACGTTCTGCTGCAACACCCCCACCCCAGCTTCCAGATTTGCCTTGTCGTATGTTCCTTTCAGAAGACCTGCCCAATATTTGAGAAAAACACAAGCATAACACACAACCTCAGTTGGTGATTTAATCATCTTCTTTCCAAAGCATTTTTTATTATGAAGTTTCCAAATGGTCCAACAGATTGCTGCTAGGCCAATTACATGGAATTTCCTTCCCTGAGGTACTACATGTTCTATCCAGACTGAAAATTGTGTAAAGGACTCTGGCCTACAGCTTGCTCCCAGAGCCTCAGCTACTATGCTCCAAACAAACTTGCTCACATTACATTTGAAAAAAAGATGTTCTATTGTCTCCTTATTATTATAGAAACTACAATTCATATCTCCTTTCCAATTTCTACGAGTGAGATTATCTTTGGTAAGGATTGCATCATGTTTTATTAACCACAGGAAGATTTTAACTTTCAGAGGGATTTTTACTTTCCACGGTTGCCCATTTGATTCTTCACTATAATTGAATCCTCTCCCGTTTCATCCCAAAAAAACTTGAGGCAGCACATTTGTGTGGAAGACTCCACACGAGGGGCGTCACAGCAGCCATCCGTGAACTCAATTGCACCAGAGGGTGGTCATGTGAACGGATTTCCATTGGATAGAAAAATAGATTCGATGCAAAAGCAGATCAAATCTTGGAGACGAGCCGTTGGTTAGCCCTCTGACGTCATTACAGTGAGACTACGGCAACATGCGGTCTATCTTTCATCAAACAAAGATAGCTAGTAAACCTCAGGGTCATGAAGGTAACGTCACATGTGCACGATTTGGTCCGTCACTCCCAAGGAAGGATCGAATCATCATGGAAATGAGATTTGGAATTCGATGACCAAATCCTGGGGGTAGAAATGCCTACTTTTTCCAATGCCATCAGAGAACGATTCCCACATTGAGTGGCGGCGAGAGGGCCGTGGAGCAGCATCGCCGAGTAGCGAGCGCCACGTAACGCCGGGGGCCTCGCCATAAGTAGTAGATCGAGCACGCAAGGCGACGGCGGCGTCGTCTTCAATACCTAAGAGCGAGCAAGAGAGCAGAGCGCTGAGCGCCATGTCGTGGCAGACGTACGTGGACGAGCACTTGCTCTGCGACATCGACGGCCAGCGCCTAACCGCCGCGGCCATCCTCGGCCACGACGGCGCCGTCTGGGCGCAGTCCGACGCCTTCCCGCAGGTTCTCCATCTTTCCATTATCTGGCTGCTCGATGTTCACTTTTTGATTTTGTTGCTTGGCACAGAGAGCAAGCATATGTCATTAGGCAGATCCGCCATGTTTCTGGTTGGCAACCCCAACACCATCATCTCATCATTCGCAGATATCTGTCTTACCACATCTGATTTAAGAATTGGTATATCTCATCTAAACAAAACATAATTATTGTACAGTACATCTATTTTGTACTTTCATTTACATGTGTATAGATCAGTTAAATCACCTAACTGTAGTGAGTATGAAAAAGAGAGAAAAAGTTGCCCATCTTTGGACTTTAGGTTCTGCAACTAAAGGCACCAATATGCTTATTTCAATTGCCACCTGTGCCTTCATTGAACTTGTGGCATGTAGAAACACTACTATTCTGAACTATGCAGCGTACCTTATCTAGTAACTTGGGAAGACTTATGAACGTTCTTCAGCTTATGTAATCATTTTTCAAATGGATGATCCATTTATAGTGCTATCAATTTACTACAAGTTTAATCTATACCCTTTTCAGGTCCAACCTGAAGAAATCAGTGCCATAATGAACGACTTCAGTGAACCAGGTTCTTTGGCACCAACTGGACTATACATCGGTGGAACAAAATACATGGTTATCCAAGGTGAACCTGGAGTTGTCATTCGAGGAAAGAAGGTGAGGAGTCTGCATTTCATCTTCTTAACAGTGGATTGAACTTACATAACTGCGTTAACAACCTCAGTGGTACAAAATATTGCATTTACAGACGCATCACACTTTAGCAAAACAAACTCGTCTATTCACATATCAAAATAAACAGTCCCTATACAACTAACAGTTAATAATGGGAATTTACAACAATCACAATTCATCTACAACAGAACCCCACAAACGCACTCCTTACATTTTGATATAGCGAGCTCACTTTCCCACAAACTATATGACTCAAACAATAAAAATGATGTTTCATGCAAGCTCACCTGAGCTACTCAATCACCGTATGATGATCTCACTTTAAAGGCTCTTGTAGTATTATTCTTGCAGCCTAGACATACCACCAATGTCTAGAATCATAAGTCTCTTCTTCTAACATTTTCTTCAAATCCAATTCTTTAAGCCTTCAAATCAAGTTCTAACTCTTGTAATCTAACTCTTTGCTCTTTACTTCAAAAATTTTCGTCTCCTTTGCAACTCTAGCCTTTTCTAGTTCAACTCTTTCCTGTACCACTGCATAAGCTTCTTTATGTCTCTCATATGTCCTGGAGCTCCTTCTCCACATCAGCCACACATATTACATGGCATCTGCACACTCACCAGGGTACCAAGGGCATATGCTGAATTCCTTGGTACATCAATCACACTGTCTATTCTTCTCTACCCAGAACTGAATTTTTCAGCTTAACATCTTTCTGTGAGAGTATGAAACAAATGAGGAATTCCCATTTATCATTGAAAACTGTTCATTTCAGTTCAAAATGAAACCACCAAACCAGTTGTGTATATTTGTTGATCTCAGTTAGCTCCAATTTTTTAACGGGAAAGTTAGCTCAATTTTTCGTATGTCAAGAAATCCTATCAGTGGACTTTGTTATAAACTTTATTGGACTTTTAGCACATCGTTTGATCTTATATCTGGAACCATTTTGTTCTTGGAGATCGGAACCATAAACTGATTAGACTTAGACTTTGTTCTGGAACATAATACTTTCTGGGAGTTTTACCTATATCTTGCTTGACTTGAGGTCTCGCTCCCTGCTGTTGCTTTGTTTGCAGGGACCAGGAGGCGTTACTATCAAGAAAACCAATCTAGCCATCATCATCGGAATCTACGAGGAACCAATGACTCCTGGCCAGTGCAACATGGTTGTGGAGAGGCTTGGGGATTACCTTGTTGAACAGGGCTTCTGAACTCAAAATCTGCAATTTTCAGCAACAGTGTATGTGAATGCTGAAATCAGCCATGTATCTTATGAATAATTGGCATATATCTGGTGAACCGCAACACACGTTACTGGATCTTCATTGTGTTGGAGCGGGAGCCGTCCTTCCCACATTTCCATGATCATGTAATTTCAAAGAAGATCATTGTGAAAATGAGAACACACTCTATTCACTTACAGGTACCTTATCGCCATTTTCAGACTTCCTCTATAAAGGTGACAGTTGGTGGAGTTATCTTTGTGGAACTGTGAAGAAAATTCTCAAAACAGTTATCACCTTTATCAGCTTCAGAATGTCTGTTTACTTAATTGCCCGTCCCGAAGTAAGCATGTCATATGCTTTACATGGCATGCACGCTGACCAAATCTTTATCGTCCATGTAACAATATTGGCAAGAATATTTTTCAGGTTCTCGTTTACTTAAATGGTCCGTTGATGTTTTGTTGCTTTCAGTTGTTCCTCCTTTATTCTCAGTGTTCCACTCTTCTTCTTTTTCGCGAACATCCCCTGGGCATGTGTTTCATTAAGAGGGTCTTCTTAGATTCAGCAACCTGAACGGGTTCAGTCACACCTCAACATCTGAAACTTGGTAGGTATTCAAGCCAGTGCCCAGTGCCATGTTTTGATTGGAAACAGTACGTGAAATTATGTGCCGTGAGCCAGTGAGAGAGACGACTTGTGCTCTGGAATAAATTCCCTTGGATAGGAAGGCAGAGCTGAGGTAATCATCAGGATCTGACAGTCACTGAACCTCTTGTGACGGATTAAGCTCTTGCTAACAGTGAAAAAAATCATGTCTCATGCATCTTCCTGCAGAACTGTAGTACTAATATTTTGTTTCTCTGCATAGCTTAACACGAGCAACATTTGAGGTAGTACTACTGATTAGGATGAAGGACTGTCTAGCCTTAAATTCTGAAACGTAGCATTTAGGCAGGGAAAATGATATCAGAATTCTGGACAACCGGCTACGACTTTCAGAGTCGAGCCACCGCATGTAAATTATAGATGGTCTGATTACCGAAACATCATTCGAATCGATGTTTTACATTTGAAAACGTGAGCCATTTGTTTCCATTTTTGCTCGTGTTAATCACGAGTTGATAAACTGTGAATGGGCCGTGGGAATTGTTCAGAGCTTCTGAAATCCAAAGGAAGTGACTCGGATCCCGTTCTCAGAAGTTACCATCCTAAAAAGCCTTCAGAAGGTTTCTCAGTAGTTACCATACCATCCTAAAAAGCCTTGTTCAGAAGGTTTCTCAGAAGTTTACATCCTACTTTGGGTAAGGTTACCTTGTGATGGTGCGTGTTTGCTCTGACCTCTGATGAATTGCTCACCTCTGAAGACCGGTATACCAACCAGGAACTACTTTGAGCCTCTGAATCCAGAACCATGGGATGGGAAGCCGGTTACTGGAAGCGACCATTCAACTGTTGGTGTGATTCAAACGCTTGTCTTTTTTTTAAAGGTTCAAACGCTTGTCTTGCCTGAACAAATATACATTGAAAAATTGCCGCGAAACTTTTAGCAGCTGTTCTGAGCCTGAACAAAAATGGTCCATCTCTAAGCCGCGGGTCCGCGGGTCCGCGAGTTCCTCCGCCTCCCCAATCACTTTGGACTATGAACACGTACGGGCCTCGAACGGGCGGTGTTTCTCGGCATGTGTCTCTGGCCTTGTTTGCCGTGCTCTGCTCTGCCCATGATGCCATGGATGGGCGACGCTGCAAACAACCGCAAACACCAAGGCTAATAATAGAGAAACCACTATTCTTTTGAGAAACCACTCACGATAAAAGCCTGACGAGAGATTACTAGCACTGTAGAATATATACAATCGTCTCAGTTCCCTTAACAACGAGCGTTCTCTCCAGTGTCGGCCAGCCATGCATGTCGTTGCAAGAAATGAAACTTCCACTAAAGAACTAATAAAATTTGAAGATGAGAAAAAGCGTAACAATTTGCAGAGTTGGTACGTTGTGGTGACACCAGAAAATTATATAAGCACACACTACTGCAAAGGACACCTGGTGTCATGAACGCCAGCGCATTGATTATTATTTTTATCCAGTGTTGATTGCCGTAAGCACAGACCCTGTGATCAAATTTAATCTGGTTCCCAACGGATACAGCCGGTTGCATACTGTCGAGAACTCACAACAAGCCCCAACTCCAAAAGTATTTCGAATCCTACTCTCTCAAAGTCAACAAATGGAGCTGAAGAACCCGTAGCCGTATCTTCCCAACGGTAACGAGAAGTAGGCCGGCTACGGCTACCGTACTAGGCTCACGGATACGGCCGGAGAGAATCCCGAGGCGAGAGCTGCTGGGACAACTGGGTTTTGTCAACCGGGAACGATAATTCCCAATCAGCCAATGTGATTTGAGCAAGACAAAACTGTTACCCACCACTGCTCTATTATACTACCGCTTCCGTTTAAACTAGCAGTATCAAATGGAGAGAGGGACCAGCTGGTAGATCAGGCTGTCTGCAACTTAGTTAATTACTCTGATCCTGAATAAATAAACTAAGGCAGGCAAGCGCCTGGTTCAAAAGCGTTCAAACTTTTTGAAAAGCGGCGGTTTGTTTAATTAGTTGGCGCAGCGCGCTGGTGTTTAGGGGGCAGATAAGGTGGGCGCTAATGACAAAAGCGCCTAGGAGATAGTCGTGTCAAGGCGTCTCTCCTCGCCGAGTGTGACGGTTAAATTAGTGCAGCATTCGTTAGGGCAGAAAGTATTCAAGGACTGCACATGCATAGGAGTTTCAACTATGACTTCGAGGCGTCTTTTAATCTTTTCTTCTACACTCAAACTGTGAGATATTGAAAACAAAAGTTTGTCCGTCCCGTCTTCAAAACGAGATAACTGTGGACTGTTAACACATTTGATCTTAATTACCTACCCGCAAGAGAAGAATGATCTTTAGCCCTAAAAAAATAGAAACGAATGGTCTTTAGAAAGGCATTTGCAATAATTCTGATTTTCCAACAATCAAATACGACCAAATGGTTCTACTGGGGCGGCACAGGAACCCCAACTGCGCATGATGCCGGCATTGCTGGGCTCGATGCGAAAGCAAGCGCTGACATCGCTGCTGAGAACATTTGTCCGTGTTTGGTTGTTTGAAAAAGTGCAGTGCACTCCAATCTTACACGCCCCACTCAAAACTCTCGGGTGCCAGGTTTCACGTCGCGTTATATATGCTTTAATTAGTACTACTAGTTTTTGCCCCTTGGCATGCGCCAAACGATGTGTACAGAGTGCGCGACAACGGGAACCAGGCTAAGACGACGATGCCCGATACGACGAAGTGAAGCAACAAGAGGACAGGGCCAAACCTGATCAATCGTAAGTAAATTATTTGCTGGCGAGGCAGCGGTTCGCAAAAGGCTAACTGGTAATACTAGTACTTGTGGCTAGTGGCAGTATTCGGGACACACGCATGTTCTACTGACGTCGACGTCAGATACTACACGCGATCGAGCAGCGCAATTTGGCGTTAATGCGAAGATCACAACATCTCTATACGTATTGAGGCAAAAGAAAAAAAGTATAGCTACTACTGTAGTCCGCCTAGTACTAGTAAAGAAGAGCAAGTGGCCAGTTCCAGAAAGAAAAATAAGAAGCAAGTGGCCTCTGTGGAATCCATGATCCACCGACCCGCTTGTAACCCCGAAACGGAAGGTTCTGCGTTTGTGATGTTGGTTCGGTGCAGCAGCAACACGGGAGGTGCATGTGACGTCGTCCCTGCGTATCTCAATTCGGATTTCTCAAGGCAAAATAGTTTGAAATTTGAAGCGGCAGGTACACGGAGGTAGCTTGATCGCTACTCCCTCCGTCCCGAATATTTGGCGATTCTGAGCTCATCCATTTTTTCCAAAATGTTTGGCGATTCTCACTTTCCGAGACACCTTTCTCTCTTCCCAATACACCTCTATCTCTATCTCTTTCCTCCTCGTTTCCTGCGTACCTACTTTATTCCTCTCTTCTTAATCTCCGTGTCCGAAGTTAGAATCGCCAAACATATTGGGACGGAGGAGTAGGCTACAAGATACAGTGAGAGAGGCAACGGTTACTGTGGTGGCGTTGCCTCTTGCGGAAGAGTTGTGCGTGGAGACACAACAAGGTGCAGCAGCGGAGATAAGGTTGGCTTGTTAACCTTGTTTTATGAACCCGATGGGAATACAGGACGGGGATAGAATATGCCCATCACCTCACACTTGTTCTTCCATCGTGAAGCGCGTGTTCCATCGTGTCTAGGTACTGCCCATTGCCTGCTGCATGCACGCTCGGGCGTGATTTTTGTTCGATCGTGTGTCTACTGCCCGTTGCCTGCTGCATGCACGCTCTGGCGTGATTTTTGTTGCTGGTATAGGAGAGGTTGGGCAACGAAGGAACAGATTGGACGTGACGAGTAGGACCTGTCGGGCGGGTCCACCTGTGCGTGCGTAAAAAAATGTCTCCAGCGGAAAGACAAGAGGAAAGCGAGAGAAGGCACGTACGCAGAGGTGGGCTGTACGTAGAAGCTACGGAACCGTTGCGTCTTACTACGTCACGGGATAGTGCGTGTCCGCCGGCCGGAGAGAGAGAGAGAGAGAGAGCAGGCCGGGTGGCCGGCGGGCGGTCGGGCCGGTTCCGCTGGCGTGGAGAAGCGTGCAGGCAGGGCGAGTGAGTAGTCACAAGCGTCACAGGGGGCGCCGAAACCGCAGCCGAAAAGTGCCCTTTGTAGGCTTGCTCGCCGGCGCCTGCCGCTGAAGAATGGAATGCATGCGTGATGTGAAGGTGAGGTGAGGTGAGCCACAGTGGCCTGCGTCGTCCGTCGCGCAGGCATGGCATGGCATGCATGCTCCGCCGGGAACGTCGGGGAATAACGCCTCCATGGACGGCGGGGGCGCAGCGATGCATGCATCCATGGGCCTATCTGCTGCGCGTCGTCGTCTCGTCTGCCTGCCTGCCTGACGAATTGAGCTGCCCTGAGCTGAGGCTCGCTGAATTGGAGAGAGGCTCGCCCATCTTTCCTGGTCGATCGCCATCACGAGACCGTCCATCGATATTGCCGAACGTTTGATGCCCTCTATAGTAACAAGTCGACGCCGAGGAGACTGCGTGCGGTCAAACCCGAAGCGGTTCATCGATCGAATCGACAGTCGAGCCGCCAATGGGAATGGGACCGCCGGCCGGGCTCCTATAGTCGTGCCGTACGGTTTTAAACTTGCGCGTTGCATGCATGCTGCGGAAGCATTTGCGTACGTCTCGCTATGGACGTGCGACCAATTAATCGCGACGACTTGACCAGGATTTTTTTTTTTTGTATTTTTTAAGTAGTAGAGAATTGGATCCGAACGAACGAACTTGGCGCACTCAAATGCTCCACCGCTATTGGCTGCTGCTTCACGAGGAGGACTCGAACCCAGAAAGCCGGTCAGGCCTGCACGACGCGACCGAGCGAATGCAAAAAAGCCCCAGCACAAGGAAGAAAGGAAGAGGCCGAGCCAGCCGCGCATCAGATGCTGAACGCACTCGCCCAGGAGGCCAGGACTAGTCACCTGAGACGAGACGCGCGGGACAAGAGGTGGACTAGCTGACTCAAGCCTATCTGCGCCCTACTCCTCCTACGAGATTGCGTCACTCACCCCAGCGCGATCGAGTGGCTTGCCTGCTGCAGCTGCTGCGACCTTTCTCACCCATCAAATCAGAACCTAATCATTGCCGAAAAGAAGCAACGAAAAGACGAGCTTTCACATCACCTCTGACGACGACCGTGCCATTCAGCCTTCGCGCCACCCGGCCTTGGGTCAACAGTAACACCAGCACACAGGCCCGGCGCTCGCCACGCTCACATGCCTTGGCTCGACTTCAGGCTTGCGTCCTCTTTTTTCATGTTTGCAGGATGACCTCACGGGAGGATCGACCTGGCCTGGCCAACAACAGAGATCGATGACACCGGCGCGGCGCCTCTACTCGCACGCACGCCGTGTGATGGATCATTTTCGATGACACGTCCGTCGACGGCTGAAAAGGCGCTGCACCTGTGTACAAGTAAGTAGATTTCATGCTCCTAATCCATCGAGCTTTACAGTCTGGAACACACTTTTCCGGGCAGGACTGGTCACCGCGGCACCAGCGGCGATTCGTGCATGCAGACCGGACGCAGGGGGCTCCTGAAGGACGCGCACTGTTTACTGCGCATCCATTTAAACTTGTGCTGAGCGAGAGCTAGTAGTGTGTTAGTAATAATGAAACCTCGGGCCTACTGCAGTTATTAGCAAGTGGCGGGCCCGTTAATTAAGCGTAATCGCAGGTGTACGGCAGGGCAAGGCCGTGCAGGATACTGTGTGTGCACGCCCAGGAAGTACGCACTCAACCCAAACTTGAAATCGCAGCAACAGCAGATTCGTGTTGCGTGTGTCGCGTGTTCCGGCGGTGGAATATCCGGGGTTCCAAATCGACGGGTTTACCAACAGTGGAACCCCATCAATTCCTTGTTCCCTTGTGCCCACCGGCGTCACCCCGCTCGCCGCACAGTGGGGTTCCCTTCCCCTCCTTCTAGTACTGGCATCGGCCATTAATACGCCCGCGTCGGGACCATGTACCAGACAGGCCCCTTCGTGTTCGTGGCAGAATGAAACGGGAATATATCAGGGTCCCAAATCGACGGGTTCGCAGCCATTTACCAACAGTAGAACCCCGTCGATGATTCCTTTTCTTGTTACTATGCCCGTGACGCGCAGCACGCACTGTCGTCGTTTCCTTCTACTACTACTAGTGCTACTTGTTGTATGTATATGTATGCCTACGCTGCAGGCAGTGAGTGGCCATAAAAGACGGGGACCACGGATGATGATCCGTCCACGGTACCCGCCGAATTACACGTTCCGGAAAGATTCCTCGCCGTCACCGGAGTAGTAGTAGTAACTAAAATTTGAAAAACTTATCATCACGGCCTGGACTGGAGGAGCATGTGGACGTGGTGGTGGTGGGTCGCGGACCGAGCCAGGAAACAAACCGAGAGGAAGGAGGATGCGCGTGATGACACGGCGGCACAGTGCAGCGGGGAGACGCTTCCGCCGTGTCCCCGTCCCGCCGGGGAGGGAGGGCGCAGCGCCGGTCGGGGTGGACCGGACCCCCTTCCGTTCCACATGCGCCCGGCCCCACCGGGCGCCAGTCAATCTCTCCCTGATCGCATCACATCACTCACAGGAATCAAACTACTGGCCGCCGCTGATGATGATCATTGCTGCCTTGCCGTTTTCGGAGTGTTTATTCGGCTAAACAAAAGCTACTATCCGATACTAGGTGCGTGCGTGCTTCCCCGGCGGCCCTTCGAAAGCGTCCTAGATTCCGTGGAGTTTTTTATGGCCGTGGTACTGGCACTTTTCCGTTACCTCGTTTAAGAGATTGGGTTTGCCATCGGATCCGTCCTTTCACGAAATTGACCACACTATTTTAATTTTCGAACAATAACGGCTACAGTATTCGAACCAGTTCATGCCCGTTTCAAAAAATGTAGCACGACTAATGTGAAGTTTCCGTGCTGCAACGAGACAGCGAAATCGGTCCGTCAAGAGCTAGCTGGCCAGTGGCACAGGGCGAGGGAACGATCGGAAAACCGGGAAACTTCACCAGTGCATTCGAAACAGAGTTCTTTCTTGGTTGGAGAGGTGGCGGAATGGAATGTACATCCCCGGTGCAGTACTAGTACGCATGTGCTGTGGAAAATGAAATGGAACCTCCCTACTTCCGATACACTTGCTTAGCTGCTCTCGTCACGAACAGACACGCTCACGAACAAGAACAGTAGGGGGTGTCGATCGAGGCGCTTACATCAGGATCTCTGACGAGGAGATAAACAGAAATCAAAGAGAAACTAATCACTGCTATTACGTTGGCGGACGATGAATCTTGTCTGCGGCGAGGGGCAACGGATCACCATCTGGTCTGCAGGAGCACGTCGTTCCGTTCCCTGATATCCTCCGGCGCCCCGCGCTCGAACCGGCTGACGACGGCCTTCCTGAAGTCGAAGGCCTGGCTGTTGGCCGCCGGCCTCTGCACGTTGACGCCGCTGAGGCTGGCGCGGGCCTCCATGAGCACCACCTCGCTCAGCGGCACCCGCTTCCTCGCCGCCTCCGGCCGCTGCCTCGGCGCGCTCTGCGACCGGCTGCCGCTCGTCTTGGCCTCCGACGACTGCGTGCTGGACATGTACCCTTTGCTGCCTCCCCCGCGCAGGGGCTCTTGCTGGGCGTCGCCGGCGCGTACAGCGGCAGCGTGCACCGCGGCGTGCACTGCGCCGTGGCCGGCCGGGGCTTCTCCTGCACGCACCAGTAGTCGTGGTCCCCGCGCGGGCTCGGCGCCGCGATGCGCGGCGGGTGCGGCAGCGGGGACGACACGGACCACCACTCGTCGCCGTCCGGCAGCGCCGGGGAGGTCGTCGTGCTGCGCAGCGAGGACGACGCGCGGGATCTGGGCGCCGGCCGGCCCGTGTCCATCTCCACGATCTTGGGGCTGCGGTCGTAGTAGGACGCCGTCTCGATGCTCGCCGCCGACAGCCGCCGGCTGTACGACGACGCCGCCGGCACGCCGCCGTGGTCGCTGCGCGTGTCCTCCGCGTACCGCTCTTGCTGCAGGCACAAGCAAGGTTGAGTGACCGGTCGTCAAACAAAACTGAAAACATGCGGCGACCTTGCGTCCGGCAGAAGCGACGGATTACCAGGGAGAAGCGCGGTCGGACGAGGGGAGGGAGGTGGTGGTGGTGGACGAGAGGGAGGTGGAGAGGCAGCGCGCGGCCGGAGCGGGCGGCGCGGACAGCGGCCTGCGCGCGCACCAGCGCCTGCATGCTCTGCAGCGTGGCCGCCGCCTGCCGCCGCACCAGGTACCCGCGCACCAGCGCCTGCAGCTTCACCAGCGCCTTGAGCGCGCGGAGGGCCTTCTTCGCCTGCCACAACGGTTCGGTTCAATAATCTACTTCATTGGTTAGTGCGCTAACTTGTGCACAAAACTAAGCTGCTGCGTGAACCCGGAAATGGAATCTCTGATGAACACAACAGTGCCAACAGTAACGAGAATGAGTAGCGCCTGGCGCGTGACCACAGAACAGGAACGGAGGAGGAACAGAGCTAATCGGTCGCTCACCAGGAATCCCCGGAACGCCGTCTGGATCTTGACCGCGGCGCCGGCGCGGCCGCGCGGGTCGAGGCCACCGGCTCCGAACCCGGGGCCCTGGCTGGTCAGCCGCACGACCTCCACGGCGGCCTGGGCCGCCGCCACGGCCGCGTCCGCCGCCGCCGCGGTCGCCGCGGCCACCGCGATGGCGTGCTTGCTCTGCTCCCGCTGCCCGGGCTCGCCGCCGCCCTGCCCGTACATGGACTTGAGCCACGCGGACTCCGCCGCCCGCGCGATCGCCGCGTTGCCGCCGCCGCCCGTAGACGTGGCGGAGGCGGAGTCCACGGAGTCGCGCGACGACGACCTCGCGAAGCTCCACCGCTTCCTGTCCTGCGCCGGGGCGCGCCGATGGTGGGAGGAGTCCTGCTTCCCGTCCTGATGGTGATGGGAGGAGGAATCCTGCTTCTTGCCGCCGCCCAGCAGGCTGCGGAACCACCGCGCCGCCTTGCCCATCGCCGGACGGAACACGCCGGCGAGAGAGAGTGTGTGAGAGAGGGGTTCGGTATCTGCAGCCGCGCCGCGCGCGCTCCGAGCCAAGCAGACGGAGCTGGGGAGTGATGAGAGTGGAGACGGGTACGCGGCGTTAAAAAAGGCGGACCGAGTTTGAATAAGAGAGGGAAACCGCAAACGGCTACGGACGGACGGGGTGGGTGGGTGGAGCGGGTTCCGAATAAAAAGAAAACGAGGGGGTGCAATAGAGGACAAAAACACAATGTCGTGCAAATACACAGATTTCAGAGGAGGAGCCTTCCTCTGTTGTTTAAAGTAACTAATTCGCTTGAACAAATTTCGTTTTTTCATTCCGAAGAATTTGTCTTTGTTTCAAAAGTTCACACTTGGTACACAGGAGGCGCGACCTTGATGCGATTAAACAAGCCAAGTGCGGCGGTGCCATCCGAGGAGCGCGACGACGGCATTATGTCATGAGTCTCATGGGAGCGAGCGAAGATTTGGTCCGGTGCCCGGCCGGCGTTCAAAATGAGGCAGAGGATCAGTTCAAAACGAGCAGATGCAATTCCTGTACGAGTATCTTATTGCCGCGGTGACGTCGTGTTAGCTCGAAACACACTACCACCGCACATGCGGGTCGGATCCATCTCTCGTAACGTCAGTGTCACCAGGGATATATAAAGTAACAGTAATAAGCGCGAGAGGGTGTCTAGTGGCGGTGATCGAACGGCTCGGCCGGAAGTTAGCAAAAGAAAAAGGCCACGGGTTCACGTGACAAGTTCAATTTTTTTGATCGGCAAGTTTGTATATGCCTCTCTCTCTCGCTCTCTCTTTTTTGCTTTGATGTCATGTCTCGTGAACGAGCTAGGTAGAAAGGTGAAAATTGCAAATGTTCGCTTTTTCCTCCCTTTCTTCTCCGCACTGTGCCTGCCTGGTGCGCCAACTTTGGTACTACGACTAGGTGTAGTTGCAGGGAAGGAGCTAGCGTACACGTGTATTCCAGTACGCACCTCTATGGTGACGAGCACGAGGGCATCTCTCTAGCTCTAGGTTCTCCTCCCACCAAAAGTGAAGCACATCGATGAAGAAGCCGCGCACAACAAAAGTAGTAGTAAACTCGAAACTTTTTATTCGAAATGTGCATGGGCTCGTGAACACCACAAGCTTTTTGACTTTGTGCATGGGGTCGTGTTACGACGGGTACGAGATGACACGCACTGCAAAGCCAAAGCAAAAAAGGCGCCCGCGGTTGATTGCGCAGAGGATCTCCGCGCAGACGTCACCGAGATAAAAGGCACCGGATCCATCGACATGGACGTTGTACGGCATGGGGTCGAGGGAATATATAGATTGCAGCTCGTAGCAACATGTCAATAAAGCCTCTGAAGCAGCACCGCCATGATATACGAGTAACTGATAAGCTCTCCCATAACCTGACCACGTGTTTAACACTGGATACTTACTGTTACTGCTGCATAAACATGTAATCACAGACACGAGCGAGGGAGGCCGGCATCGGTTGCATGCTCGAGGGGAATCATCTCATTGGCCCTCTTACTTTGAAGAGGATTTGCACCGACACAGGATCATGCAGCCTCGGGCTAGCGCAGCTGCTAAGTGAGAGTACTACTGTATTTCGTTGCGACATCGTTCTCTGCTTTCGCAGCTGCATTAGTGGAGTACCTTTGACATTGCAGATGAAACAAAGGATTGTAGCTCGAGGACGGTTTGTGATCGAGCGGAGCACACGGCCGGAACAATGCGCGCTGTTTCGGTAAGTCAAATTCAGATTGCGAGGGAGGTCGGGCGCGCGCGGGAGAGCGTGGGGCGCGTGACCGCCCACCACTCACACTACTGACTGGCTGAGTCGAAGGCCGCACGTGCAGGCACCATATCGAATCAGGTGGTGACCTGGGCAAAGGAAACGCACTGTTGCTTTCGTTTGCCCGAAAACGCACTGAGGCCCCGTTCGTTTCCACCCTCTAAAATTTATATAGTGTCACATCAAAGAGAATCTTATTATTTAAGTAGATCTTTTATTAATTTAATAACAAAACCTATGTCACGACCCCCTCTAATTTGCGAGACGAATCTAATGATCCTAATTAATCTATGTTTAGCTACAGTGATGCTACGATAGAACATCTTCTAATAACACCATAATTACCCTCGTTAGATTCGTCTCGTGAATTAGATAGGGAGTCTGTAATTAGTTTCGAGATTAGACTTTATTTAAGTACTCCAAAATGATAAAATTCTCTTTGATTTGACCTCTAAAAATCATATAGCTGGAAACGAACAGGCCCTGAGTGGATCGCGATCGAATCAGGTGGTGGCGTGGGCGAAGAAAAGGCACTGTTCCTGTGGCTTGATTTGAACATGTCATGCAGGCGGCCGAACTGCGGCACCGTATCGCGCCCTGCCACCGAAAGGCACAGGAGTTTCGTACTACTATTGCTGATGCAACATGTATCTTCAAATCTCTCTCTCTTTCTCTCTCTCTCTCTCTCTCTCTGTGTGTGAGAGAGAGATGGTTAAGTCAACTCAGCCGGCCATGGTCATGCGCTATTGAGAGTCAGAGACTCAGGGAGCGGTGAATCTGAGGACGCGCGTGGTGACTCTGAGGGGTTCAAGTGCGGTAGTGACCGTCCCCTATTTTTATTTTACCGAATGAAATGGAGCGGCTGCCTCCGTTTCGTGGGAGCCGCGAAGTCCGGCCGGCGGTGCAGGATTTTGCTGGGCCGGAACGTTCGAATTGGCCTTGGTTTCCGAGACCCAGAAACAAGGCACGGCCATCCAGCTTTGACTAGCCACACGCATCAGGTTCCTCCCCCGTCACAGATGAAACCAAGGCGGAGTCTTTCATTAACTTCTCCCAAGTAGTAGAGCTGTGCCGTGTGCGTGCTAATAACACAGCGAGTGGCATGACACGTCGTGCACTCCAACGTGGCGTTGAAAGTTGCAAACCCGCCTGCTCGTCCATGGCGGACATTATATTGGTACGTCACCTCAGTGGTTGACAGCACGGTGCTTGTTGACAGCACGGTGGCGCGGCGCAGGTAGTACTACTACTCCAAGCTCTGCTCCATGTTGCTCAATCCTCAGAGAGTGGGAGGCGGAGCGGGGAGCAAGCACGAGTACGGGAGTACTGTATTCTATATCGCTCACCGCCTTTGGCCCCTTCCCGTTGGCACGTACCGGTACGAATCGCGATTTTGAACAAAAAGGTTTCGAGGGGCAGAGCCAATCATGTGGGTTTGAACCTCCAAGGTAAAGCGATCAAAGGTGCGGGCTTCCTGGGCATAGGGAAACCAATAGAGATGCATGGGTTTTCACACGCAGCTGCCAAAGTGGCAAAGCGGATGCGCTCCTTTTTAACCTGCGCCGAGGAATCAGCGGTGGGTTGCGCGGCCACGTGCGCCCCCGCGCCGTGCCATTCGCCCACTGCCCGCGCCACCAATCGCCGGCCCGGTCAACCTGGGGCGCGCGTGGGTGTCCGCGCTCTGCTCGCAGGTGCAGGCGAACCGGCCTCGGGCTCCCCGGTGCAATCAAAAATCAAAGCTATCCGCATTCCGCAGTCGAAGGATTCGGCTTTTTTCTTTCTTTCTTTCTATCCGCTATCCGCATTCCGCTCACGGTCTACGACAAGGTGCTGCCAAACCCACGACCACGACCCGTTCGATTAATTCGATCGCCTTCCTCCATGCTGAAATCACCACAGCTCAGTAGCCACTAAAAGCAGCCAGTAGCAGCTCGCCGATCCAGGTCTGGCCGACGGTGTGCAAGCCATCTTAGTCCAGTTTTAATGGAAGTGTTATAGTAGTGTCATGAATATTAAATTTGTTAACACGGCATGAGAGGATGAAGGAGAGTGTCATGGAATGAGAGATGAGTGTCATCACCATGACCCTCCACTAGCACGTTTTTTTTTAAAAAATTTTTGGTAATCGTGTGATGACACTCTCCATCGAGAGTGGCCTTAGAGCGTCCTCAATGGTTGCTTCTTAGCTAACTCTTAGAATTATTTATTAGAGAAAAATAAGAGAGAGAAGATTGCTAGCTCTTGTTCAAGAGGCAACCTCTAACATTTATTGAGGCACTGACATATGGGTCCAATTGTTACTCTAGAGTTGATATGAACTCTTAGATGACTCTTAGATAACTCTTAGATGACGTGGAGAGTTAGTGTCGTCTCTACCTTTGGGGACGCTCTTAGTGGAGAGTGTCATCGCACGATTACCAAGAAGAAGTTCTTAAGAATCGTGCCGGTGAAGTGTCATGGTGATGACAATCATCTCTCATCCCATGACACTCCTCTCTTCTCTCTCATATCATGTCAGCAAATTTAATGCTTATTCACACTATCGTAACACTCTCATCGAGACTGGACTTAGAAGAGTGTGTCGGGCTGGAAGCAGCTAAAACGGCAAAGGTATGGACGGCGGCGAGGGCTTCGACGAGGAGGGCCCTCATGCAGCCCACAACCCACACAGGATGGCCCAGGTCCGGGTTCATGAGCCGCCGCAACACTAACTGATCCTGGGCCGAGATGTGGCCCACTGTACGTAGCGAGCTTAGCCTAGCGCGCGGCACGCACGGTGTCGTGACGTCGGCTGGTTGAATGGAGGAAGCTATGAAGTGAGACGTGTCACCTTTCCACTGGCAGGCGTAATTCAAATTAGATACAAAACTTTTAAAAGATTTTTCTCTTAAACTATAAGCTCGTTTTCAAATCTGATTGAAGCATTGTATTCTTTAGAATTAATCCAACACAATTAGATCTAACATGACTTATTAATGACCTTTTAAAATTTTATATTCGATTTTTTTGTTCTTATTTATTACTTCAATGTTCCAACAATTTTGATCAAGTGCTCTAGTAGTGTATAGTGTAGATCGATTGTTCCGGAAGTGAAAACCTACTTTTCCAGTAATAAAAAATAATTGTTTCAATAGTGTAAATCAATTGTTCTAGTAGTGACAATTCATTGTTCCAATGGTTAAAACTAATTGTTCCAAAATGTATATTAAAATAAAAAATTGACAGGAAGTAATAATTTTGATATTTTAATTTAGTAAGCATAGGACCAGTTTAAAGTTGTTGTGTTAAAAATCCAAATATCACGCTGCCGCCTTCCTTCACAACCCGCGAACCGAAAAGTCAACACCTGCTCCTCATCTGAGGCTGGGCTACGCCCATGTGGGCCGGAGTGTACCAGGCCGTGGGCTTCCCACGTGGGCTGCGCTAAGCTCGGCGTAGCGCGCGGTCTGCATTGGGAGTCCGACTTCCATTGCCATAACGATGGGGCGATGGGCTCCCCTTCAAAAAAAAAAAAAGAACAAGAAACGAAGGCGGGTGCAGATTCCAGATCGGTTACAACTACAATGTTGTTGGCCGGCCATGCATCACAATTTTTAGGTACATCTACTGTAACATCTTCATTTTTTTATGACTGACGAATCACCCTTACTTGTGGATTTTGAATTACTAGTATTCTTGAGTGTGGTTTGTTGTGTTATTATTTAATTTTATACATGTCTCTTGATTTTATTCATAAATCAAAGTGCATATTGCAGAGCTGTCGGCGTTTCTCCACCAAGGACATGACGTGGGCTGACCCAAAGAACCCTCTCTTCATGAATGGAAAAGCTGCAAGTGTTCTTGATATGTCGTGGCAAAGGTTAGTGCACAAGAATATGTCATGGGATTGTTAGTTATGTGTCATGTTGACGAACTGTGATTTTAATTTTGAGTTTCATATAGTATGTTATCTAAAGTTTCTTTGTCTGTTCATGATGGATTGAATGCTACCCACATTTGTGATACACCACTTTTGTACCTAAATGGGAGTCCAGTACATATCAAGGTTTACAAAACCAATTGAATCACGGAAACTGATAAACAGCTCAAATATCAAATTTTGATTTTGGATGAAATTTGAAAGCAAACCGATTGGTTTCCTTGGTTTAGCAAGCGGTTTTACCGGTTTTATCGATCTGTTTTTTTTTGTTTACTAACAATAGTCTTCTTTTGAAAAATTTTTATCGATTTTCTCGATTTACCGGTCGGTTTTCCGATTCATCGCTTGGTTTTCTCGGGTTTCCTGGTTTTCATTGGTTTTGTAAATCATGGTACTTTTGTTGCCAGTCCTGTGATTTACTATTTTTCAGATTCGCCTAACAATTGCAATCCGTTCTTTCATCCTTTATAGGTGTAAGGACTGTGTGAGAAATGTCAAGGAAGCATATTCGGCCAAGGCTCTCTATGTGTGTACAGTGATTGCTACCTCAACATCAGCATGCTTTACGACTAAATTCATTTGGGACCTTCGGCAGCGTGCTGCAAATGCCAGAATCAAATCTTGAAGCGCCAAGGCCCAAGCTGGTTAAATTGCATGCTGGTCTATATATTTATTCAGAAGCCTAAGTATTTTCGTTGTTCTGTTTATGTTACTGATTTACTGTTAAGTAACTGATGAGAAGGTTGTAGGAGTTATATTACTACTATTAGTTGTGAAGTAACTGATGAGCATGAAAGTGTAAGTAGTAGTTGAATTGTGATACATTTCCTGGTAGAATTGAGGGATGCGAGTATGTAACCTTACAATGTGATGATATTATTGTCTTACCGTGACTTCTATTACTTTTTTCGAGAATGAAGATCAGGGGCAAGTTTGTGATGTTTACTTTTGGTTGGGGGTGAGCACTAGCAGCTAAGGCGCAGTCATTATCTCTGCTCGTTTTGTTTTTGTTCTTTTTGTTTAAATCCTTGGCTGGTTGCTTTGTAGCCTTTGTTAGCTATATCTACATTTGCTTTCATCAAGTAGTAAACCAGTCTCTTGCCTCGAACGTAGTGAAAGCGGTATGGGCTCCTTTGGGCAATGTCAAAACGTTAATCGCTTGGATCAGCCATCTGGCCAATGTGTATTGTTAGGACATGTACAACGGTGAGACGGGGCTGTCTCTTAATCAATAATATAGATAGCTGAATAGACAGCTCATACAACCTGAGAGATGACTTCGCTGTCTGTAGGCAATTTAAT
Source organism: Chloris gayana (assembly GCA_031894775.1). Taxonomy (NCBI): domain Eukaryota; kingdom Viridiplantae; phylum Streptophyta; class Magnoliopsida; order Poales; family Poaceae; genus Chloris; species Chloris gayana. Next base: position 85,934 of record JAUNZO010003804.1, on the reverse strand, counting down.
ACTGCACATACAACTAAAGATCATTTATACATACCATTTTGTGGCCATTTGATATGAAATTTATCAAGCATAAATAAGAGCATCAACCAGTCACATTGTTTCAGATTGGCTTGCATAACCTTGTCCCTACAAAACAAATAAATCACAAGCTTTATGATTCAGCAGCTTTTAATATTCTAACTCAAATCATTATATATGTACTCAATCCAAACTTGCACGCCAACTGAAACTGTGTACAGTTAACTTCAGTTTCAGCTCACATTTACTTCAGGTTTAGTTCACACATTCACTTTTATACAAAGCAACTGTTTTAGATTGGCATTCAGATTGATAAAAAAGAGGAATTACCATACAGCGCCTTGCCTCTGCTCCTTGCCTCTACTCCACGACCGATCTGGCGGAAGGTGGACAAGTGACTTCTTCTGGCTTAGCCACACGAAGCCGGTGGCGCGATTGTATCCCACCTCCTTCGTCTCCGCCAGCGGCAGCAGGCCTAGCGGCAGGCCCGCCTCCGTTAGCAGCTGCGTCGAGTTCTTCGCGCACAGCGCCGCGCTGTGGTACACCTCCGCGCCCGCACGGGAGTACAGAAGTTGAAGCTGCATACCTCCAGGGGTGTGGCCTGGATGTGGGAGGCGAGCTTCTGAGTGAGGTTGGAAGGGACGATAGAGCGCGCCGCTGTGCGCGTTTGGTCTCCGCGCATCGCCGAGCCAGTGCACGCACGGGCAGAAGGATTTGGGGGAGAAAATGATTGAGAAGAGGGCGGACATGACGATTTGGTGCGATAGAGTCCCGGGCTCAGCGCGCGCACCCAACCCACGCGGGATCCGACTGCGTCGTCGCCACGGGAGGACGAGTGCTACAACGGTGCTGGCTTCGACGACTCCGCCTGAGGAGAGAATTGCTATTATAGCACTCCCAACATTAGCACATCTTTATTATAGCATTATGTATTAATTTAAATTATTTCTAATTTATTTTCTATTTTTAACCACGCAAAATGACGAAGCTGCCCCTATCCTTTTTCTACTGCCTGAAACAGAACGAATCGTTCTCTCTCGTTCTCTCTGTTCTTCTCTCTCTGTTCTCTCGTTCTCTCTCCGTTCTCTCTCGTTCCAGCGCACAGAATCGAGAGGCGTCGGCGGCTTGCGCCCACTAAGGACCCCGCCCGCCGCCCATCTGCCTGCCCCCAAGCGCGCACCCCGGCTGCAGCTATTTGCGTCACCCTCGCCTCTCTCCCCGGCCACCCCAATCTGAATCTTCCCCGCCCGTCTCCATGGTCGCCCCCAATTGGTGGCGGTGAAGCTCGCAGTTCTTTGATGCATTGACAGCTGAAATTCGTAAGTGGAGCTGTATATCAAACAAATTTCAATTTGTAGGATACATTTGCACCCAATTTCTTAATTTTCAGATTTTGGTTGAAACCCTAGGTGAGACAAGTAGCCATGGAGGGAGAAGAACCATTTGGGATTGATTGGATGTTGAACAAGGACAATACAGGGTATGTTGTTTGCAATGTTATTCTAAATTTTACAATGATTTAGTTAGAGTGAAACATCGATATACATCCCTAACTCATTTATTAACATGACTTGAATAGGCTTGTTATGAATCATGAACTTTGTTTAGAAATGGTTCCTGTGGTAGAGGCAGTAGTGGAGCCTTCACTTGTAGATTGGGATTCAATAGAAATTGAAGAAGTTGATGAGGAGCATGGAAGGGTAGAACTCTGTAATGAAGAAAATGTTTATGCACTTTTGGGTTTGAGGCGTGACGATGAAAGTGTAGAAGAAATGAATAGGGAGACTGCCTCAAATTCAAGATCTGGTGGTACAAGTGCTTCGGAGTTCCTAATATAGAGGGTACTGAAGGTGCTGCTATACCATTGACTGATCATATTCCGGATGAGGAGGATACCGTGATGGTGTATGATGAGAAAAATCCCTCTATGGCTTTGGGCACCATATACCCTTGCATGGCAGATTTTAGATTGGCTGTGAGGCAATTTGCTATAAATAAAGAATTCGACTTGGGCATTGAGGCAACTAACAAGTCAAGGTATAGAGGTTACTTGCAAGGGGGTGATTGTCCTTGGTCTATAGTTGGGTTCAAGAAACCAAGCAACATGTCCGTTATGGTACTAACTTAACACACTAACTTCTCTTGCTTATGTATTTCCTTGTATTTATTTATGTAAATATTTGACTTATATATTTTTTCTTGTATTTATTTATGCAGATCACAGTGTTGAATGATGTACACACATGTACATCTAGCGCGAGGAGGAGAACAACTACACCTTCTGTCAAGTGGGTCGCTTCCAAGGCTGTTTCTATTCTTCGAAAGAAACCTCAAATGGGTCCTAAGGAGCTACAGATTCAGTTACAAGATGAGTACAACTGCAAAATTGGCTATGACACAGTTTGGAAAGGACAAGAAAAGGCTTTGAAATTATTGTACGGTTCATGGGAAGAGAGTTTTCAGCTGCTATATAATTGGAAGGCGAGAGGTCATGAAGAGGTCACCAGATAGTATTATTGAGATAGATACCCAAGTTGTTGGGGACAAGGTTTATTTTCACGGGTTCTTTTGTGCACTTGGCCCTTGTATCGAGGGTTTTCGTTATGGTTGTAGGCCTTGGCTTGGTATTGATGCCACTGCCCTTACTGGTAGATGGTGTGGAAAGTTGGCTTCAGTAATTGGTGTAGATGGTCACAACTGGATGTACCCACTTGCTTTTGGATTCATAGATGGTGAAACAGAAGAAAATTGGAAATGGTTTTTAACTCAGTTGTACAAGGTTGTCGGAGATCTTCCTCTACTTGCTATTTGTACGGATGCCTGCTCGGGGTTATGCACTGCAGTGCGTAAGGTGTTTCCACAAGCTGAGCAAAGGGAATGCTTTAGACATCTAATGGAGAATTTCAAGAAGGCTCACAGTGGTGATAGTGTTGGACATATGTGGCCTGCAGCTAGAGCATATGACAAGGATATCTATGAGGAGCACATGGCAGCAGTTTATGCAGGTACCCTTGAAGCTAAGTCGTGGCTGCGGAAGAATCACAAACTGAAGTGGAAGAGATGTGACTTCAATCCGGACATCAAGTGTGATTATGTGACAAGCAATATAGCTGAATCATTTAACAACTGGATCAGAGAGATAAGGGACTTGCCTGTTGTTGAGCTTGTTGACAAGATTAGAGAGATGACTATGGTTCTTTTCCATAAACGGAGGAAAATTGGAGAGAGGCTCTATGGAAGGATACTACCAGCAGTGCTTCAAATCTTGAATGCTCGGACTAGAGGGCTAGGACATTTGACTGTTATCAAAGGTGATAATTATGCTGCTGAGGTGTGGGATAACTGCAACCATAGGTTTGTTGTTAAGGCATATTGTCATGAGTGTACATGCTTTGAGTGGCAACATACCGGGAAGCCTTGTCAACATGCTCTTTCCTTGATAACAGCCCAACAAATTAGGAATGTGAGGATGGAGGACTTTGTCCATGACTACTACTCCGTGGAGAAGTTTAGAAAGGCATATGCTAGAATGATAGAACCAATGCCGAGCAAGGAAAAATGGCCTAAGGTGGATTTACCATTTGAGGTGGCTGCACCACTAACTAAAAGGGGTGTTGGAAGACAAAGGAAGAGTAGGTACAAAAGTTGCCTCGAAGGTGGTAGTGGTGGACCGAAAACTGCTGCAAAGGCTACTGAAAATGAGAGCGAGAACACCAAAAAAAGGGTTAGAGGGAAAGTGAAGTGTTCTAGATGTGGAATCTTGGGACATAGGCAAGCTAGCTACAAATGTCCAATGAATGGAACTACAAAAAGGTTAGTGTTGAGCATTTTTCCTTCTCATTTTTGTTTCATGAGTTGTCTTGTTTTAGTCTTAGCAAATTTAACTTTGTAGGAAGAGGAAGCCAAGAAAAAATACTACTAAAGGTTGGACCCCTAAAGATTTACCACCAGATAGCCCTATCAATACAAGGGAACAAATAATGCAAGAGAGTCCTGGAATTGTGACGAGACGGTAAGAAATTGCTAGTTCTCATCATCTATTCTTTTGTTTAATATTGGCCACTTGAAAATATATTATGTCATATTTTGTAGCCGTCTTGCTATGCTCATGGGAGAAGGCACATCTTAGGAGGTTGCTTCTTCTCAAACTTCAGCTCCAAAGAAGATGACTCCAAGAAATGTCAAGAGGAGCTTAGATGTGTGATGTGTCATGATTTTAAATTATTTTGTTAGTGTGTGTGTCACTGTGTCTTGAACCTATTCTGTGTGAGGATAATATTCTGTTGGTTCAAACTATATTTGTGATGCTATTATGTACTATGCTAAAAATTTGTGTCAATGTTTTATCTGCATGTGCTTGGTTTGGTTACACGTATGAATGGTATATATGCATGTTTGTGTGAATAAAATGTCCATTTGCTCTCACGTTTGTGCTTTAGGGAGCCAAAACACAAAAAAATTGATCTCAGGGTAGTATTGTCCTTTCATGTGGCTGTTTCACCATAAAATAACTCCAAATGGTTTAAAATAGTACATAATGCTATAATACGGACGCGACAATGTTGGGAGTGCTGTTTTGGCGAAGCCCATAATGTTAATGCTATTCACGCGAAGCCACTTCTTGCCAGTGCTAAAATGGCAATTCTCTCCCGTCCGAGAGAACACGGGATGAATCCGTCGTCTCGTGAGGCGACGGGAAGCCTGTCGATGGGTGGAGGCGGGAGGATTTCTGTAAAAAGCTAATCATAGAGACGGGTTCAAGAAACCCGTTGTATATGCTCTTAACATCACATCTATCTTTTTTTTGAACCGGTTCTATGTCCGATCTCATCTCGCTCTCACTACGTTTCTCCCGACTTTTGTCGTTGTCACCAGCCACCACCTGTGTGTATATCGGCAATCGGCGCATGCATTACGCAAAAGGTAGTTGCAATTGGAAACGTACATGACACATACTACCACCTACGAGCTACCTAGGCGAGCATTTCCGGCCAGCTGCTCCGTTCACCTCCATTCCAGGCTGATGCACAAAGTTCCATTTCATCTTATCTAGTGCTCCAGAGGAGCCCAATCCTCCTCAACCCGACCATCTGGTTCTTTCTATTCTTCGACAGTACAACACATCTACTCCCCTGCGCATGTTGCTCTGCTGTTCCCGAGAAGGTTAAGGCCACAGGAGCGCGTCAGGAACACACAAGGCGCCACCGACCCTTTTTCCTGCCTTTTCTCCTCCACTTGATCAATCAGTCGCAGCAGATTTTCACGTGCCTCGCCATCTTTCGGGTTCTGAGTTGGAACAAATCCAAAGATCCTGCTCTACTAGCTTTTCTAAACACTCACTATTTGTTTCCCGTTCCAGATTTATCTGTGAGCAGTGAGCTCCATGTCCTGCCGTTCCCCCTGTTTCATGATGCTCTTGTTCTTGGCTATTTAAGCTAGAATATCCAGCTATTTTCTTTTAATTTTTTTCCATTGATCCTCGAGCCTGAAGATCCTGCTACTTCTCTCTCCTGTCTTATCTGATTCGGGTCCCCGATTCTTGATTTGCTTGTTGGGAGTTGGGTTTATCCATGGCGGCAGCCGCAGTGGCAATGGCAGAGCAGCTGGTTACCGACCTTCGGCACAAGTGTGAGACGCCAGTTCCGCTGCTGCAAGATGTGGCCTCGGCGATGGCCCACGAGATGGGCGCCGGATTGGAGAAGGAAGGTGGGAGCAAGGTCAAGATGCTCCTCTCCTATGTTGATAAGCTCCCCATAGGGTTAGTACTTTCGTTCTTCGTCTCCGATTATGTCTGATTTAAGGGTTAAACAAAATAGAAGCAGAACGGATGTTTCTGGAACCACCTGATCCCAATGTGATTCTTACTTAGACGAGAATGAATCAAATTATTATTTTCATGATTTTATTAGTTTTGATCCTGCATAGTAGGCTGACAGAGTGATGGTTTTGATATTGAAGGGCTAAAATAGTGTAAGCAAGATTCGGTTGTGCAGTATTTTACCTAGGTTCAGCTTAGCTGATAGAAACAATCTTAGGTCATTTGATAACGACTGCGAATTTTAAGAGGCAAATTGATCTTTCTGAAGCATGTCATTGCAACTACTTACTTCTGTACAACTAATTTTAGGAGAGAGGAAGGATTATTCTACGGATTGGACCTAGGAGGGACAAACTTCCGTGTCTTGAGGGTGCAACTGGGTGGGAATGAGAAGCATGTCATTAACCGTGAGTCTAGAGAAGTTTCTATTCCTCCACATTTGATGTCAGGAAGCTCCTCCGTAAGTATATATGTTATTTCAGTTAGTACTATAAACGTTTGACTTGGTCGCAAAAAAAGTTACTATGTTTCACTTATTTTTGACGATATCCATATTTCTTATATCTTAGGAGCTTTTTGGTTTCATTGCTTCTGAACTGGCCAAGTTTGTTGCGGATGAGGAGTTATGTACTAACTTATCAAATGGGAAGAACCGAGAATTGGGGTTCACATTTTCATTCCCGGTGAAGCAACGTTCTGTGGCGTCAGGTACCCTTGTCAAATGGACAAAGGCATTTTCCATTGATGATGCTGTAAGTAATCTCTGTACCCAGGACCCAACTTGCCTTCGCTGTACGTAAAAGTTCTTTCACTTGTGGTTCCTCAATGATCCGATATCACTGTTTCTGAGTTCTGACTATAATGAAAAAATACATGCCTGAAGACATTTTCCATTGGAGGCATTGTAAAACGTTCAAAAGACAACGACAATAATAAGAAGCAGGATAAAATAGAAAATTAAAATAAAATATGGAAAGCATATATGGACATACTTTAATGTTAGAATGGTGTCAATTAAAGTTCCATAGATCCCATTTTGTCACTTCATTAGTAAACAGCTAAACTTATGATGTCATTATGATAGAAATTCCTTTGTAGATTAATTGTATGAAGGGAAAGTTAACTAGCAGAACTGTTCGTAAATGAATATTCCTTTACATTAACATTTATGTGAAATTAGGTAGGTGAAGATGTTGTGGCTGAACTACAAACGGCTATGGAGAAGCAAGGTCTGGACATGCATGTTGCTGCATTGGTGAGAGTCAATAAATATTTATACTGGATTGTATTTAGTAAAATTTAAAAACCTATGGTTTCAACATATTTTTTTATGAAATAGATTAATGATGCTGTTGGGACTCTGGCTGGGGCAAGGTACTATGACAACGATGTCGTTGCTGGTGTGATATTTGGAACTGGTACAAATGCAGCATATGTTGAGAAGGCAAACTCTATTCCTAAATGGGAAGGCGAGTTGCCTAATTCAGGTGATATGGTAAGGTTTAAATTTGTTCTTTGCAAAATCTAATAGTACCAAATAAGAGACAGGTTGGGTTGTGCTGCATTTTAAAAAACTTGAAAGTCTAAATGATCTGTTCTCTGCTTCCCATGTGCTTCAGGTCATCAACATGGAATGGGGTAATTTCTATTCATCCGATCTTCCTGTTACAGAATATGATCATGATTTAGATAATGAGAGCTTAAATCCAGGAGAGCAGGCAAGTTTGTGTGCCAAGATAATGTTGGCTAGTTCAGATTGCTTGCTTATTCATGTGGTCATGTTTTTTCAACTCGTTTCAGATATACGAGAAATTAACCTCGGGAATGTATCTAGGCGAAATTGTTAGGAGGGTGCTCCTTAAAATGTCTTTGCAATCTTCAATTTTTGGTGATATCGACCACACGAAGCTCAAAACTCATTTCCTTGTGCGGTATGTTTGCCTTCATGGCTTCTTCGTAGTTGATACACAGGTGATCAGGATTCAGGAATACAGCTGTGACTAACAAACAGAGCAAGATGGTTTCAGTCTTTCAGATGCATGTTTTCAGCTGTGAATAAATTTTAGTGAAACCTTATTAGATTCACTTCTAGACTGACTTGCTGACGAAATCTGGGTTTATATGTTACTCAGGACTCCGCACATCTCTGCAATGCACCATGATGAAACACCTGATTTGAAGATTGTGGCTGAAAAGCTGGAAGACAACCTGGGGGTATGTGTGTTTTATTCATGTCTGGTAACTTGCATATGTTAGGAATAATGGATCTTGCCTTATCCGGTGGGGACAAAACCCAATATATGTACAGGGAAATATACACAAAGGCCCGTCATACACTGGAGACTCACACACAGCTATACATACACCTAACAGCATATATAGCCTAGGGACACTGAAGTGACATGAATATGTGTACTTGCAGATTACTGGCACATCCTTAGAGGCTCGAAAACTGGTGGTAGAAATCTGTGATATAGTAGCAAAAAGGGCAGCTCGGCTCGCTGCTGCTGGGCTCGCAGGGATCCTCAAGAAGCTTGGGAGAGATTGTTATGTCCAAAAGCAACGATCAGTCATTGCTATTGATGGAGGACTGTTTGAACACTACACCAAATTCCGCAAATGCTTGGAGCGCACACTAGATGAGTTGCTAGGAGAAGAGGTGGCGAAGTCGGTAGTCGTGAAGCACGCGGATGACGGCTCAGGAATAGGTGCTGCTCTGATTGCAGCCTCCCAATCTCAGTACAAGAGCGTTGAGTAATGGAACCTTGCTGTTCATACATGTATGAAAGACTAACTAGCAAATAGCTTGAATATCTTTCCCATATCTATGCAGTCCAGCATTTGTAGCTACCATGCTGGAGTTGGAAGCAGTCTGTAACCGAAACAAGGCTTTGCATAGTTCCAATAGGAGTGGAACTGCAGAGGTTTCAAATACCGCTGATCTTGTTGAAAGTTTCTATGAATTGTCAGCTACCTTCGTTACAACTATGCGTTAAATTCTGGTCGGCATGCCTCCTCCACGGAACGATGGTGTGAATGGTAATAAGCAAGGATCCGCGTTTAGCTCTCAGTTTCAAGAAAACTAATCAGTGATCGTAAATGCACCATGTCCCAAATCAGAAGGCACGAGAAAACAATATTCTGAAGTCAAATTAGTACATACAACAAGGAATTAGAATAAGTTATCCTTGTGCTCAAATTTCCCAGAAGTCCAGAACAACGTAAGTCCTTGCCTCCTTGGGTTTGTCAGTAGGTGGTTCCTCAAGTATTCGGTCTTATACCTGGTGAAAGGTCTCAAGTGAGATATTATTGCAGCTGAGGTAATAACATTCCTTTTTTTCTTTGTTTGTCCTCGTCCTTTTTTAGGACCATTGTGACAATAATGCTTTTTGTTGGTCCTCAGCTTAGCTAGTACGGTTTCATGGGCCGGGCTTCTACTGGGTTTTGTATTATTGTGAGGCCCAATTCAAATAAGGAGAGGGGGCGGTGTATCAAAGATCACACTTGATCATCAGTATTCAGACGGAAGAAAAAAAGAAGAAATGGTCTGCTTGTAATAAACATCCAAAATTACACCACAGCCGCAAGATACTAGACACAACGAGCAAAACATTAACCACATCTTAATAATGTTAATATCTCCATCCACAGGAGCGACTAGCAGCGGTAACATGTCACATCCCAAAATTTCACTTTTGGAATGTGAACCACTTTCTAGCGAAATCCCCTATTTTTCCCTGAAAATAAAACCAAATCATTTGAATTTATAGATTTATCAATGACTTGTCTTATTTTGTGAAAATGTTAACAAATGCATTTGAAAATGATTTAATGAACGAATATAATTGATTTATGAAAATAATCTATTTTATGAAAATGAATTATGAAAATGCTTTTGATTTGTGAAATAGGCACATAGAAATAGTTTGTGTTATATATGCGATTTTTATATATATATAAAAATGATTTATTTATTAATAATTATTTTTGTTTGCAGTATCCTAATTTGCAACAAGGAACTTTTAGTTCTAAAATAATAAATAAAATGAGTTTCTTATTTTTAATGAAAGTGGTTTTGAAAACACATTTATTTATTGCTATTTTTCCTAATTTAAATTAGACGATATAATTATACATTGTTGTTGCATTCATGCTTGGAGTAGATGCGGTAGGATTTTATGGTGTGACAAGTATTTATAAATCCGAATAAATTTCAATTAGAAATAGTATAAGCATTTGATTAGAAATAGGAGGAAATAAGAAAAGAAAACCAAACCCAAAACAAACTTGGGCCGAATCTTCCCGGCCCAAGCAGCCCTTCCTTGGCCGACCCAACTCCCTCCCCTCTCTCTCCCCGCCCACCCCGCCTACCCAACCCACCTAGCCCGCGCCGGCCCAACCGAGCCCTCCCCTAACCCTAACCGCGTCCCACCGCCGCCGCGATCTCCGCCTCGGCGTGTGCGCCCAACCCTAGGGCTCCGTGCCTACAAAAGCCAAGCCCCGAGCCGCTCCCCTTCCTTTCCCCAACTTTGCCGCCGGCCTCGCACCCCCGCACAACGTTGCGCCGCCGTCGCCATTGCCGCCGCCACGACCCGACCCGACGTGCTCCCGTCTCCGGCCGCTCCCGTCCTCACGCGACCACGGGACGACGTTCCCCGTCCTCCACCGCCCCGCCGGACCAACGCGACGAAGAAAGGGGCCGGGACGAGGACGCGCGACCCCGCCGAACCTCGTCGTCTTCACCTCGTCGCCGTTGATCGCTCTCCGGCCGCCCCTCCCTCACTCGACCCCACCGGTGAGCTCGCCTCGACCTCCCCAACATTTTCCCCCTCAATCGCGAGCTCCGCCCATCGGGCGCCGCTCCGGCGAGCCCCGCGGCGCCGCCCATGGCGCGCCACCGCGCCGCACCAACGCCGGCGCCGTCGCTCGGCCATGCCCCCTCTGCAGCCCATCGGATCCGAAGGGAACGGCCGCGATTAGATCCGCCCGAAGGGGTATGCATCGGGTCTACCGTAGACCCGTAGACCGAGCCCTTTCCCCCGGTTCACGGCACCGTGGACCTAGTCCATGGTTTTAGTATTTATTTTAATTCGTTTAATCCTGGTAATTTGGTAGTTTTACGGATAGGCCCTCGACGTTTAGTTTAATAGCGAGTAGGTCCTTATCGTTTTACATGACCGACCCTAGGTTTATACGTATTCGTTTAGTCCTCGCTCTGCGTTAGGATAGTACCTTTTACATTTTAGCCCCTGTGTTTTACTAATTTTACGCACACGTGTTTACGTATCTAAGCAAAATTACGCGCTAGCCCCTGTAGTCTATGGTTAATTATGATTAGGTCCTTTATTTTATAAAATAAACTATAAGCTTTGTTTTAATTCTGTTTTAACCCTAGTCTTTTACAATAATCTTTATATCTAAATTATAAATTAATTCTTAAGCCCCGGACTATTTTGTAGTAATGTTTCAGCCATAGGACTTTTTACATAAACACCCCTGCCCTTTTCTAAAATTACGCTTTAGCCCCTATTTACTCAAATAACACTATACCTCGTACTTTTACAAAAACAACCCTAGTGTTTAATATAATTATATATATTTTTTGCCCTTACCCTTTTACACTTTAGCTCCTAAACTCTTCCATATTTACAAAATAACCCCTACCTTAGTTGTTTTTATGTTTTAGCCCCTAAAGCTTTAAACCTACGTAACTTTTCGCTCGTAGCTCCGATTAAGGCGATTCTTGCGCTCACGAAATCGTAGCGACGCGTACTTTCTTTTACTAATGCTTTTATAGTCTTTTTGTATGGTGTACTGTTCTGTTTCTTAGTTATTTGTGTGTTTATTTGCATGCTTGATTGACGCGACGTAATCGGAAGACGATCGAAGCACGGGATTCGAAGAGCAAGAGTCGAAGATATACTCAAGAGCAAAAAGAGAAAGAGGCAAGTGTCCTTGACGCATCTTGCACCTATTTCCTTTTCTATCTGCACATGCTTGCATTGCTCGTGATAAATATGAATCCTATGTGTCATGTCTTGTTCCATACTTGTCCTTGTCGCCTGGGTGGTATTAGTTGTATAGACTTGGGTAGACTCATGCTTAGCTTGCTTTAATTGGGTTTAAGACATGCTAAATGTTAATCTTGTTAATGATCCAGTTGAACATAATGATCATGGTTGTTTGTTAATTATTGAACATTGATTTTGGTGACGGGTGGAGGAACTATGGCTGGGGTGTACCGGTAGTTCCATGGAATGCTATCACCCGAATCATAAGGACCGGTTCGTGGAGCGACCATCCATGTTAAACCGTACAACCACGAGCCAAGTATGGGCGCGGCTTGGCGTAGTATGCGGTGGAGACCAGCCGAGTACGCGCGATGGAGAGGGGGCTATGGCTGGTGTTATACCGGTAGTCCCGGGGAGGTGTGGTGAGGAGACAAGGTCTCACAACCATCCGGCTCAAGGGAAGGAAGCTACCCGATGACGGGTGTACACGTCGGGTGAGTGGAAATCCTAGTGGGCGCGTACAAAGCTGGAGGAACCCGTGAACCGCCTTGGAAGTGATCTCCTGGCCACACACCAAAGAAAGTGTGTAAGGGCTTGGCCGGCACGGGCATGATGGAGGTTTTTAGTCCACCCGGCAACAGGGGATGGAATCACTTTCTCGTAGTGAATTGTGTACAACCTCTGCAGAGTGTAAACCGTCATGACAGCCGTGCTCACGGTCAAGAGCGACATGGACCCTCACGCGGATTAGAGGGATGGTAATGGTTTGGATGCATGGTTCTCGGGAAGGAGACATGCGTGGTTTGGATAATTGATGGATCTCCGGAGTTACATCACATAGTAAATAGCCTGCTTAATTAATGAACTAGACATAGGTGCTTCTATGCCTTAAACCCCGTGTTAGCCTTTCTTGACTGGCCAATCATGTCATACTTTCCCCCACTTGCTGAGTACGTAATGTACTCATACGTTTGTTGCCTCTCTTTTTGCATCATGCCACAATTCGAAGTGAAGGCTGAAGTACATCATTCGAAGAGACGATGAAGTGGTGGTCTAGGCCTCGCGGTCTTCCGGTCGACTTCCTGTGGGAGTCGAAGAACGCCAACGCTTAGTTTAATTTCCGCTGCAATGTAATCTTTTACTTTAGACCTACGGGTCCTTGATGTAAATATTTAATGAATTAATAAAGATATTATTCTTTTACTACATAATTTGTCCTGTTGCGTGAAAAATTGATCCTGGACACGCATACGAGATGAATCCGATTTCGGTTATTGAAATCGGGTGTGACATAACATAACATTAAACTACAATGACGCTCCCTAAATAACCGTGTCATGATTTCTTCTCTCTTACAAAAACTACTACTACTTGCGTTCATAGTTGCTTCCCAATTTTTACACGTCGAAAGATATAAACAGACTCCCTCCTTTACTAAATTGTTATCGCCATTGACTTTTTCGTGGCGTTTGACCATTCGTCTTATTCAAAAAATTTCTTCAAATACAAAAAGTAATATGCTATATTTCAAATTTCTTTAGTGATAAAACATATTCCAACAAAATATATGACATTTGTTAAACTTTATTTGAATAAGACAAATGGTCAAACTTAAAAAAGTCAACAGCGACAACAATTTAAGTAAGAGAGGAGTATGCGATGAGTAAATATGTGATTTGCCGAAGTGTCCATTAGAAACACGACTCCGGTTCCTACAAAGATACAAAGGTTGATCCAGCACTAATCAGAGTCGGACGCAGCATCTTCTATTCTTCTCTGCGGTCTTCCATAAAACCCGAGGGCAGAGGCGAGAAGCCCCGTGCGTGAGCGCATAAACAGTTAGACAACGCATACGCCGCCCGGAGCCGGAACAGCGTATTCGTATTCTGACACGCCGTGAGCGAGGATAAGGGTTCGGGATGGCGGCGATGAGATCGACCTTGGGGTTGCTTTACCGCCGTAGCTGCGCCACCTCTGGATCTGCGGCCCGGTTTATGGGCGGCAAAGGACGGGAGATCCACTCAGTTTTCCGCTCCGCTGCGCCAATAGCACCGCCGCCGATACCGTCGGTCCGCTCCGCCTCCGCAACTATTTGTAACCTCGGGGTAAGCAGACATCAATCTGAAGTTCCTGTTATTTTTCGTAAGCTGAATTCTTTCTTTTTCTGTTGACACAATCTGGCTAAACAAACCATGGGAGGCCCGAAACCCTAAATATTCATCTTGCGCTACTTAAGCAGTATAGATATAGAGATGTATAGTACATGAAATCTGTACGCTGGTAACAGGGGTCTTACCATTTCTTAATTCTATTGTCTGATTTGTTTTATTTGCCTTGACCTTTTTATGGGCTAGTCTTTTAATTTGAATTAACCTGTGTATTTGTTGCAGAGCTGGCATAATTCCTCCCTTGAGATTAAGGAGTGGGCAGACCTGAAGAACCCGCTCTTCTTGAAAGCTCAGTGTGTTCTGCATATGTTGTCTGCACGGTAAGTGCAGAAAAATTTGATGTGGGATTGTTGTCTCACTTTGAAAATCCAAGATTTTGATTTAGAATTGTTCTCTAGTTTTTGAATCAAATTTGTTTATTATTGATGGTATGGATATATAAACAGTTTCATGTGAACTACATACTAGAATTGCATAATTGTCTATTACTCATAACAGGGAATATCTTGACGAAAATGTACATCCAGCATTTATTAAAGTGTATGTACTCAACTGTACAGTCCTGCTATTTTAAACTCAGTAGGTCATGGCTTATCCAATCATAATATGTGTAATTGAATAAGAATTGTAGAAAAAATATTTGAAGAGAGGGATAGGTATGACTATTTGTATTATCTTTGAAACCTAATCCGTATAGCATTTGATATTTATTTGATTTTTTCTCATCGAACTCTGTACATTTTTCTCTACTTAAAAAAATGCTCAATGATCTAACAATATCCAATCTTTGTCCCCTTTGATAGGTCTATGAACTGTGTGAAAAGTGTCATGGAAGCAGATAGCAACAAGTCTCTCTTTGTGTGCACGGTAATTGCTACCGCGACATCAATGTGCTTTACAACGAAGCTTCTTCTAGATTTACGACGTAGGGTTCGAGACAATGCCTTTGGAAGTAACAATACTGAAATCAAACATCTGGACATTATTGAAGGGAAGAGCAAGACAAAATCGTGAAATCTCAAGCTGGTCTAGTTGTGGTATCTGTAGTTGAAGTAAACTTTTGAATTGGTATTCTGGATGCTTTCTCCATTATGCCATTGTTATCTTGTTCCATAATAGGCCTCAAGCTATCCCCATCTCGTATATTGTAGATTCAAGAGATTCATTGTAATGTAAGGCTTGCCTTACTTTTTTTTTTGGATCCTTACTGTTTGCAAAATAATTCCCTCTGCTTTTATTTATTTAATTATTTTGTCTTAGGACAAAAGAAACATAGTTGTTTGAACTAACTAATTATCTTTTCCTAACCATATAAAAAATAAAAACGGAGTCTGTCTAATTAGGTAGTCAGGGTAATGAGTGAGATAAAAGATGGCACGCCAGCACAATCAGGTTTATGTTAATTGTCGAACGGGGAATGTTTGAGATGTTCTCCTATTTTTTCCTCCTTTATTTTTTGTAATAACTTCATTTGTATTTTATTTTAAGTGAAAAACTAGTCGATAAATAAATATGGAGGGTTGTGGCTTTTGTTTGTTTTTGTGCCTGGCGTGCCAGTGTTGTCACATAATAAAACTAATATAATAGACTTTTAACATGTCTATGTGACAAGTTTTGAACTATTGATAGTATTTGCAGGAGTACTGCCGATCTTGTCTTTATCATTATGTTTTGTATTGCTCTATGACACTGAACTCGCATGGGGTAGGCATTTGGGGTTGCCACTGGAATCATATATTCGCTCTCTTCTAATCTGCTTTTTTTTTTTTTTCTGCGGGGGCTCTGCTAATCTGCTTTGTGTTGACCTGCGGCACTGAATAGACATTTGGGTATTTGTGCCTTAGTAATTTTCTTATTTGATGCAACTGTGCAAAACCCCCAAAACTTTTCGGCCTCCTTTCGTGGAATTTTATAGCGCTACAAAGTTAATTCTTTCGTTTCACTTATCTGCGTAGACAGAACATTCATTTTTTCCTGTTGTACTTAGAGCAATTCCAATGAGGACCTTCAAATGACTATTCTAATATTTAGAGACCTATCCAAAAACTTCACTCCAGCAGGCTCTCTAAAAAGTCATCTATTTTTCGTACCCCTCTAAATTGTAACTCCCAGACCTCTATTTACGAAGGGCCTCTACTCTCCACTCAAATGTGAGACCCAACATTTTTCAATTTCTTCTCCTTTTTTATTTTTTCACTTTTCTTCCTTCTTCTCGCGTCGCCCGTCGTTTTCTCCCCGCTTATTTGGCCGCACCGCAACGACCTGCCGCCTTCGGCCGCACGGCGCCACCACGACCATGCCGTGCCGCCTCCGGCTGCACCAAGTTGCGCTCGATCGTTGTCGTCGTCCCCGACCTGGTCGTTGGAACAATGCGGGCGACGGCTTGGGCGAGGCGCAACAACTGCCATCCCCGAGCCTCGGTGGCCGGAGTAGCGGGGCGACGGCCGCCGTCCCCTAGCCACCATCTCTCTCTCTCTCTCTCTCTCTCTCTCTCTCCCACTATCCACACTACACGACGGTCATCACCTAGCCTCCATGCCGCGCCACGCCGCCCTCGCTCGACCTCCCTCCTTGCCGCCCGCGCCTAGCCTCCCTCCTCGCCACCGCGTAGCCCTCGCTCGGCCTCCCTCACTTCCATTGACATAATGATGGGCTCCCCTTAAAAAAAACGAAGGGGTGAAGATTCCAAATCGGTTCGATTCGATCCCTCGCTCGAGGATGGCGACGCCGGCGACGCTTCCCCGTCGTTGCTTTGGTTCCTTTGCATCCGCGGCAACCGCGGCCATGGGCAGGAGATACATGGAGACGCGCCAAGTTATTCGTGCCGCGGTCTTCCGTAAACCATGGGGAGAGTGGGATGGCGGCGATTCGGTGGGCGCCGGTGACTCTCCCCCACCCTCGCTTTGGTTCATGTGATTTACTATTTTTCATATGGAAATGATTTTTGTGAGCATAGGGGTATGTGTCCCACTGGCTTTTTTATGAATTATGGTTAATTATAACTGATCCTGAACCGAGATGTGGCCCACTAGTCGTGGGCTTCAATTACGTGGTAACATCCCCATAACGATGGGTTACGTATTCAGGTCGGTTATAGACTGTTATTGGCCAGCCCTAAACATCAACCTCCTGGTCTCTTCTTTTTCGATCCTCGCTCGGCTCGGAGGAAAACAGAGACGGATGGTGGTGATTCGATCGGCGTTGGTGGTGCTCCCCTGCCGTCGCTTTGGTTCATGTGATTTACTATTTTTCATATGGGAATCCCGTACCGTAGACATTTAATATTTATAATTAACCATAATTCATAAAAAAGGCAGAGGCATATGCCCCTATGCATGTTTGTTAAATGAAAAATCGCACTACTAAGGGATGTCAAACTCGTAGATATATCAAACATTACAGATGGGGATCTGATCCTTGGACTGGGATGAGGTGATGAACTAACATCCCCATCAATACCCATCAAATACTTTTCCCGCATTCAAACAGGCTCTATATTCCACATGGCTTAGGAGCCCAGACAGATTCAAGGCAAGGTTTAGGGTGGGAACTAGCAAGGCTGATGTCTTCTCATCTCATGGTTACGGAAGGCCGCAGCGCGAATAGCTTGACGCGTTTCCAGGCCTCTCCTACCCATGGCCGCGGCTGCCGCGGATGCAAAGGAACCAAAGCAACGACGGGGGAGCATATTCTCTCGTTGTTCTAGGAGTGCATATTCTGGATCTTTTTCCCTTCTGGTCTACGATTTCCCGTTTCTTCGTATCTAGGTTGTTCTAGTGAAAAGGTCAGTGTTGATTTCCTTGCCTCTTCGCTGTTATAGGGTTCTATCTCTTGTCCATTTCCCCCTACTTTTCTTTTTTTCCGCCCGATCGACCCTCATTTTCGCCCCCAGCCACTAGATGTACCAGAGAACCGACTGCCCAAATTTGGAGTTTATCATTTCGCGTACTGTTTGTCTTCTCTTGCATTTATTGCTAGCCTACTGAGTGACTCAATTATTTCTCCAGAATGCGTAGCTTTGCTTGGTCATTGTTGTGGATGCATTATGAGTAGTGTGTACCTGTCCAATAGTGATACTAGGAGCCACGGAAGCAAGTACCAGTACCACTGTGCTATACTTTGGAAATACTTTAGTTGCATTGTATGAAACAGTTTTTAAAGTTAAATTCCATTCTTGAATTTAAGGTCTATTGTTCTGAAAGTTTAATTTCATTGTTCTGGAAGGTAAATTATATAGTTCATTGTTCTGTTAAAGTCCATTGTTCTGAAAGTTAAATTCCATTGTTCTAAAAGTTAAATTCCATTCTTCTTGAATTTAAGATCCATTGTCATGCAAGTTAAATGTTGCACAGTTCACAACTTCTGTTGCTCTCTTACATAAAGTTCATTGTTGCACAGTTCACAACTTATGTTGTTCTACTGTGTGATTATTCACGTCGAGGAAGTTGAATGAATGATTTATTTTTTGATGTTACAGTTAATATGTGCTACTGGAGTACCATACACTTTGCTTAGTTCGATGGACATGAAAAGGATGAAATCAAAGGCTATGTACCATGCCTTCATTATATTTTTTTATTTTATTGTAATCCATAAATTCTGGTACTTGCCCAGATTTTTATTGTAATCCACGAATTATGGTACTTTGTTTGAACTGTACTGCTGGTTTGCCGTTTCTCTATCATACCTTATTTATTTAATCTTGATTAATAATAATATGGTACATTGCACTCCTTTATGTGATTTCAGTTTCCTCAACTGGAAGTTCAGTTATATGAAATGTAAGTTTTATTTGGTCCCGATCCGATATTATCCCTCTAATTACCCCATAGCCAGCAAAAAATGAGTTAGAAAAAGTTAACGTCACTTAAGCCCTGTATGGGTGTTATAGTTTCTCAAAACCGAAGAATTAAGAAACTATGGTTTTAGAAGCCATTGTCAAGCAAAACCATGGTTTAGAAAAAAGAGGTCAGGAGTGGAGTTTTTAAAACTCCAAAATAGTTACACTTTTACCAATACCATGGTCTTTGAAACTGCAAAACCTGTTACATCCAAACACCTCCATACCTCCTAAAACCAAAGTATTTTGCAAAACCGTAGTATTCTTACAAAACTCCAAAAATACTTTGTATCCAAACAGGACCAGAGTGGAGTCAAGAAAAAGTCAACGCCATGAACAAAATTAAACCTCACAGATCCCACATGTAGCGCGCAAGCTGGCGAAGAAAAAGTCTTCACGACGAGCACGTAAAAATTCGACTACCGATCGGACCACGCTTCTAAACATAACCAGGCAACTGGGCCGAAACCACTCAGCTGGGCCGTGGGGCGCGCTACTTGCAAGCTACACGTAGGGCGGGCTACCAATAGGAGGTCCCCGTGGTCTGCATAGGCCATAGGGAGTCCAGATCGGTTACAATACAATGTTGCTGGCCGGCCCGCCCAGAACAAATAGCAACGATCTCTCTTCCTTTTTGGTGCGATTCGATCCTCGCTCGGCTGACATGAAGGATGGCGGCGCTGGCGACGCTCCCCGCCGTTGATTTGGTTCCTTTGTATCCGCGGCAGCCGCGGCCATGGGTAGGAAAGGCCTGGAGACGCGCCAAGCTATTCGCGCCGCGGCCTTCCATAACCATGAGGTGAGAAGACATCAGACTTCCTAGTTCCCACCCTAAACATTGCCTTGAATCTGTCTGGGCTCCTAAGGCATGAGGAATTCAGGGCCTGCTTGAATGCGGGAAAAGTATTTGGTGGCTATTGATGGGGATGTTAGTTCATCACCTCATCCCAGTCCAAGGATCGTTTGATATATCTACGAGTTTGACATCCCTCAGTAGTGCGATTTTTCATTTAGCAAACGTGAGTAGCGTGAATTTTCCTATTACACTTGTGAGCTTTCCCTCTACATGTAAAATGTATATTCAGTTTGGTGCAAAAACTGATTATGGAAATCAAAGTTCTAGCTGAGGAAATTAGCAGTTCTTCATGACAACTAACTTATATTTTCCTTTTTTATATGCTAGTGGCTTCCCCCTCTGACTTAGATATCAATCTGGTTACAAAGTGCTAGTGAACTTCTGAGAAGAGTTCAAACAGGGAGTCACATTATGCAGCCTCCCTCCCACTTCGTGCAAAAGGGCTAAAACTTGACACAAGAAACCATGAGGCACTACGCTATCTTCGAACCTTCCCAAGCAAGTTATTGCACACCTACAGTAGGCAGTCTACTTATTTATCACGACTTGTTCCAACTTTGCATATATATTCTTGTTGTTTTCACCCAATATGCCTCTTTGTGCCTGCACCAATTGATCTTCACCCCATCCCGTCATCTTCACTGCTACTAAGCTGTGACATGGAAATAGATCTACTTGGGAAACCGAAAGCCACCTGAACAATGCTCCTTACAAAATTTGCCAATGGATATGCTACGCCTGATTTAAACTAGCAAGATATACAAAATTTGCTCAGGGACCTTTTATATGTGCTTTGCTTGTTTGAATCAAGTCTAAATGCGTTGGATCTAACCTAATTTGTCATGTTTTCTTATCACTATTAGGTGGTAATCATGGTCACATTTACTGGTTCTATGTTTTTTGAAACACAGTTGGAAGTGAGCTAAGATGCAATGTTGCTGTGGCTATAACTGGTTGTATTCCAGTTAATAAAGACTAGAGACACTCACTGATATGGCTATGGCCCCATTCTTATGGCCACAATGCCTTGAAGCAAACGTTACCCATCCTCCATCTATTTAACCTCACAATGCAGAATAATCAATAATGGCTTGCCCCAGCACTCCCTGTTCCAAGAGCAGGCCTAAGCCTAATGCACCATGCTGTGTGCCTATGTGTCAGTTTTACCTTATTTACCATATTTCTTTATTTTTTCTTATGTGATTATCGGTTTATCACTGTATCCATGCATCACAATTTTTAGATACATCTGCTCTAACATCTTCATTTTTTATGACTGAGAAATCACCCTTAGTTTGTGTTGAGCCATAAGTGAATTGCACACTTTTACCCATCAGCTTAGACTTTTGGGTGCAACTGGTTAGTGTATAGTAACTTAACAGTTTGATGGTCTGCTAAGCTCAGTATTCTGTTTCTACAGATCTAAATACTTACTAGACCTTACTGCACCCCTTGAAGTGTGTTACTGGTGGATTTTGAATTTCTAGTATTATTGAGTGTAGTTTGTTGTATAATTATTTAATTTTATATCTGTCTCTTGATTTTATTTATAATCAAAGTGCGTATTGCAGAGCTGTGGCGTTTCTCCACCAAGGACATGGCGTGGGCTGACCCAAAGAACCCTCTCTTCATGAATGGAAAAGCTGCAAGTGTTCTTGATATGTTATGGCAAAGGTTAGTGCACAAGAATATGCATGAGATTGTTAGTTATGTGTCATGTTGATGAACTGTGATTTTAATTTTGAGTTTCATATAGTATGTTATCTAAAGTTTCTTTGCTGTTCATGATGGATTGAATGCTACCCACATGTGATACACCACTTTTGTACCTAAATGGGAGTTCAGTACATTTCAAGGTTTACAAGACCAATTGAATCATGGAAACTGATAAACAGCTCAAATATCAAATTTTTATTTAGGACGAAATTTGAAAGCAAACCGATTGGTTTCCTTGGTTTAGCAAGCGGTTTTACCGGTTTTATCGATCTGTTTTTTTGGTTTACTAACAATATTCTTCTTTTTTAAAAAAATTATCGATTTTCTCGATTTACCGGTCTTTTTTCTGATTTATCGTTTGGTTTTCCTGGTTTTTATTGGTTTTGTCAACCATGGTACTTTACTACTTTTGTTGTCAGTCCTGTGATTTACTATTTTTCAGATTCCCCTAACAATTGCAATCCGTTCTTTCACCCTTTATAGATGTAAGGACTGTGTGAGAAATGTCAAGGAAGCAGATTCGGCCAAGGCTCTCTATGTGTGTACCGTGATTGCTACCTCGACATCAGCATGCTTTACAACTAAATTCATTTGGGACCTTCGGCAACGTGCTGCAAATGCCAGAATCAAATCTCGAAGCGCCAAGGCCCAAGCTGGTTAAATTGCATGCTGGTCTATATATCCTATTATTCAAAAGCCTAAGTATTTTCGTTGTTCTGTTTATGTTACTGATTTACTGTTAAGTAACTGATGAAAGGTTGTAGGAGTTATATTATTATTATTAGTTGTGAAGTAACTGGTGAGCATGAAAGTAGTAGTTGAATTGTGATACATTTCCTGGTAGAATTGAGGGATGCGAGTATGTGATCTTGCAATGTGATGATATTATTGCCTTACTGTGACTTCTATTACTTTTTTCGAGAATGAAGATCAGCGGCAAGTCTGTGATGTTTACTTTTGGTTGGGGGTGAGCACTAGCAGCCAAGGCGCAGTCAATATCTCTAGCTGCTCGTTTTGTTTTTGTTCTTTTTGTTTAAATCGTTGGCTGGTTGCTTTGTTAGCTATAGACACATTTGCTTTGATCAAGGAGTAAATCAGTCTCTTGCCTCGAACGTAGTGAAAGTGGTATGGGCTCCTTTGGGCAATGTCAGAACGTTAATCGCTTGGATCTGCCATCTGGCCAGTGTGTATTGTTAAACACCACATCCATTTTGTCACTTCATTAGTAAACAGCTAAACTTATGATGTCATTATGATAGAAATTCTTTTGTAAATTAATTGTATGAAGGGAAAGTTAACTAGGTAAACTGTTCGTAAATGAATATTCCTTTACATTAACATTTATGTGAAATTAGGTAGGTGAAGATGTTGTGGCTGAACTACAAACGGCTATGGAGAAGCAAGGTCTGGACATGCATGTTGCTGCATTGGTGAGAGACAATACATATTTATACTGGATTATATTTAGTAAAATATAAAAACCTATGGTTTCAACATTTTTTTATGAAATAGATTAATGATGCTGTTGGGACTCTCGCTGGGGCAAGGTACTATGACAACGTTGTCGTTGCTGGTGTGATATTTGGAACTGGTACAAATGCAGCATATGTTGAGAAGGCAAACTCTATTCCTAGATGGGAAGGCGAGTTGCCTAATTCAGGTGATATGGTAAGGTTTAAATTTGTTCTTTGCAAAATCTAATAGTACCAAATAAGAGATAGGTTGGGTTGTGCTGCATTTTAAAAACTTGGAAGTCTAAATGATCTGTTGTTATAGCCCAAAGGGCCTATGGCCTATCAGGGCGCCATTGGGTAGGCCCAGTGTACTGTTCACACGTGTGAACAGTACCCGCGTGGTACTGTAGCACATGGATCCACATGTAGATCTTAGTCAATTAGTAATCTACGTCTTTCTATAAATTGTAAGGTTGCTTAGGAGTGAAGTCATCCCTCTCTATATAATGAGAGGATTGTAACTCAATTAAAGTAAGAGGGAATTAGGGTTAAACCCTTTCCTCTCTCTGCCTCTCCCAGCTCTTCCTCTCCTCCATGCGCACGCCGCCCCCTGCCTCCCTGTCGCGCGCCCCTCTCTCTCCCCTGCAGCAACCCTAGCAGCAGCAGCCGCAGCTCACCTAGCTAGGGTGAAGGTGCACCCTAACATCTGGTATTCGGAGACCAGCCACGATCACCATCGCCGCCATGTCGCATCTACTATTCCTCGCAGAATTCATGGCAGATGAGCTTGAAATTGCATTGTACTATAGAACTCAGGTGCAGATCCGTCTACAGGAAGAGGCGGAGAAGGAGAAAGAAAAGGAAGCGGCCATGACTCACGCGAAAAAGGAGGCTACTCGCAGAGAGGCGGCTGTCCCGGCCACCGATAACCTGATCAACACCATCGCGGAGGAAGCCGTCGCCACCTTGGGCGCACCATCGGTTGAGCAGATCTCCGGAGATAAATTCATCCGAGACACCAACAACTACTGTGAACCCCAAGGTCCTCGCTCCTAACGCATCCGATCAAGAAATAATGGGTGCAGCCATCCGGATGATGATAGATCCGAACAAGCGGGTGCGGGAGGAATTGATTCGAATTTTTCTGCATCTATCTTTGAGGAGGACATCATCCAGCCTTCTACAACCATCGACAACAACGCAATTGTCACACACACTCCGGCAATCGTCGGCAGCGCTAGGCACAACTTTGGTGATGTTATTCATGTGGCAGATCTTGCGGACAAGGAGTGGACTATGTGTTACGCTGGTATCTCGGTTCTCGACCGGGGCTCCATCGACAATTGTACTTGCTTGTCTCTTAGCGAGCAAGGCAAGATCTACACCAACAAGGAGCAGCAGGAGGGGGTGCATACCGCTGTTATTACCCTCCCTACACCACCATCTCAAGGCGCCATGACGAATACTACCTTAGAGAACATCTCACCATCCGGGAAGGACAACCGCCATGGGCTGGATCAATTAGCTGCATTAGCGTTAGTCATCAACTCCGACTCATCAAATCTTGTGGTCCAGGATGTGGATACAATCCCACAAGATCTGATTGCAGATACCGAGGTAACCACCATCTTGGCTCCAAAATCTACAATCCACTTAGTTTCAGCTAGCCTGATTTCCCCGGAGATCGTCCCTGTCACCATCAACGTTGATTACAACATGCTCGGTGTGGTGGAGGCTACACCATTTATTGTGGATGGTTTGGCCACGGATTCTCGGACGTCGGAAGGTACCACGACTATCATTGAAAATCTTGTTGCAAGGGAGGAGGCCATCATTGCCGCCTTCATCAACAAAAGTACCTTGGAGGATTCCCAGGACCACGTCGACACATTGCTCATCTTCGCTTTCATCATGGGTGCCTTGCTTCGGATGAACTCGACTTCCCGAGAAAAAGACAATGGACTGCTTGCCATCGACTACCACCAATTTTGGTAGTGGGTCAACATCTACAACGGCTTCACCGATGGTTATCGATGGGGCGAATCCAACCTTGTCGGCAATGGAGGGTGTCGTCCGGGCCCAACCGGTTGATGCTCGGGCAGCCAACCTGATCTTCCCTACTCTGGAGAATGCCATACCAGTGCCACCACTTGATGATCCGGCATTAGATAATCCAACTTCCGCTTCGACTTCTGTTTTGGTACACCTCTCCACTCCAATCAGCGACGACTACAAGGGAGTGCAAGCGCCTAGGAACCCCATCGACAACATCTTCGCTAAGGAGAGCAAATTTGAGGAGCTACAAGCTATTACCCTGGATGGAGATGTGGAGACCATCTATACGGATGACATCACCATCGGTAAGCATTTCGTATCTACTACATGGTTATCTATTGCCTTACTACTCCTGCCAGGTACTCTTCCTTTTCATCAACCATCACGCGAGCTGGAAGGCCACTAGGATTTCATGCCCAACACCAACCATTCCATCGAGAGCAGGTGACTCAAGATGGGACTTCCCTCATTGGACAAGAGGTTCCAATGGAGATGCTACTATAGGTGCAATGGCCAGGACTGCTTTCCCCTTCTCAACCACCAATGGCACCCGCAAGCACTTGGATGTCTCTCGCCTCTGTTGGTGTGAGCTTTATGATATTCGGTGTAGACCATGGTTGGACATTCCACAAGGCTACCACGGAGACTATTGTTGATCCCTCCGACAACTATAAGGGCATCCATGTGATTGTCCTTGCTTTTCCGTGGGCTGCACTACTTCTAAGCACAATCAACCTAGAGAAGCGAGACTACAAGAACAACTAAGCGTAAGCATCCCATCCATAATCATTGGTTGTTTGTTGCTTATTATCTTGTGCTCTTATCCCGGCCCCGGATCGCATCTAACCATAAGAGCCACAAGTGCAAGAATTTGTTCTGCATCAAGATCCTGGATGAGCCGATCTACATCAACAACAACGGCTCACGAATGGCTATTAGCGGCACCGGGGGACTCTCTTTGCGCTTTGGCCTTCTCGGCGACATAAAGATCCGTGACGACGTCCTCACCGAGTTGTGGTTCCTCACCAACGACATCTCCTTCAATGAGCTAGCAACGACTTGGAGCCTGCGGGACGACCTCATCTTCGTCAACGAGACGCAACGGTGAGGTTGTGGATGTACGCTTCGTCGACCTTGCCGGTCACAACCTCTTCGATGTCCGCCGGACGGTTCTTCGAGTACCCGATGGACCGGTCGCACCACTGTCAGCTGCGGAATTTGGCATCTTCTTCGAGCACTTCATCGACATGGCAACGGTGCGCCTACAATCCCACGACACCTTTGTCATGGCTTTTGGCATTTTTTCTCCTGCCATCGGAGCAAGGCGGGAGGATCTTCAACGGGCAACCTCGCAACGAGCAACACCTCCCCTTCGTCTACGGCATCCACTATACCAAGGAGATCCAGCGCGAGGACGCACTTGTTTGGAAATGGGGGAGAAGATGCTACAGCCCAAAGGGCCTATGGCCCATCAGGGCGCCATCGGGCCGGCCTAGGTACTGTTCACGTGCGTGAACAGTACCCGCGTGGTACTGTAGCACATGGGTCCACATGTGGATCCTTGAGTCAATAAGTAATCTAGGCCTTTCCATAAATTGTAATAGGTTGCTTAGGAGTCAAGTCATCCCTTTCTATACAATGAGAGGATTGTAATTCAATTAAAGTAAGAAGGAAATTAGGGTTAAACCCTTTCCTCTCTCTGCCTCTCCTCCCTGCGCGCCCCCTGCCTCCCTGCCGCGCGCCCTCTCTCTCCCCTACCGCAACCCTAGCAGCAGCAGCCGCATCTCACCTAGCTAGGGTGAAGGTGCACCCTAACATATGTTCTCTGCTTCCCATGTGCTTCATGTCATCAACATGGAATGGGGTAATTTCTATTCATCCGATCTTCCTGTTACAGAATATGATCATGATTTAGATAATGAGAGCTGAAATCCAGGAGAGCAGGCAAGTTTGTGTGCTAAGATAATGTTGGCTAGTTCAGATTGCTTGCTTATTCATGTGGTCATGTTCTTTCAACTTGTTTCAGATCTACGAGAAATTAACCTCGGGAATGTATCTAGGCGAAATTGTTAGGAGGGTGCTCCTTAAAATGTCTTTGCAATCTTCAATTTTTGGTGATATCGACCACACGAAGCTCAAAACTCATTTCCTTGTGCGGTATGTTTGCCTTCATGGCTTCTTCGTAGTTGATACACAGGTGATCAGGATTCAGGAATACAGCTGTGACTAACACACAGAGCAAGATGGTTTCAGTCTTTCAGATGCATGTTTTCAGCTGTGAATAAATTTTAGTGAAACCTTATTAGATTCACTTCTAGACTGACTTGCTGACGAAATCTGGGTTTATATGTTACTCAGGACTCCGCACATCTCTGCAATGCCCATGATGAAACACCTGATTTGAAGATTGTGGCTGAAAAGCTGGAAGACAACCTGGGGGTATGTGTGTTTTATTCATGTCTGGTAGTCGTGAAGCACGCGGATGACGGCTCAGGAATAGGTGCTGCTCTGATTGCAGCCTCCCAATCTCAGTACAAGAGCGTTGAGTAATGGAACCTTGCTGTTCATACATGTATGAAAGACTAACTAGCAAATAGCTTGAATATCTTTCCCATATCTATGCAGTCCAGCATTTGTAGCTACCATGCTGGAGTTGGAAGCAGTCTGTAACCGAAACAAGGCTTTGCATAGTTCCAATAGGAGTGGAACTGCAGAGGTTTCAAATACCGCTGATCTTGTTGAAAGTTTCTATGAATTGTCAGCTACCTTCGTTACAACTATGCGTTAAATTCTGGTCGGCATGCCTCCTCCACGGAACGATGGTGTGAATGGTAATAAGCAAGGATCCGCGTTTAGCTCTCAGTTCCAAGAAAACTAATCAGTGATCGTAAATGCACCATGTCCCAAATTAGAAGGCACGAGAAACAATATTCTGAAGTCAAATTAGTACATACAACAAGGAATTAGAATAAGTTATCCTTGTGCTCAAATTTCCCAGAAGTCCAGAACAACGTAAGTCCTTGCCTCGGGTTTGTCAGTAGGTGGTTCCTCAAGTATTCGGTCTTATACCTGGTGAAAGGTCTCAAGTGAGATATTATTGCAGCTGAGGCTAATAACATTCCTTTTTTCTTTGTTTGTCCTCAGCTTAGCTAGTACGGTTTCATGGGTCGAGCTTCTACTGGGTTGTGTATTATTGTGAGGCCCAATTCAAATAAGGAGAGGGCGCGGTCGGTGTATCAAAGATCACACTTGATCATCAGTATTCAGACGGAAGAAAAAAAGAAGAAGAAATGGTCTGCTTGTAATAAACATCCAAAATTACACCACAGCCGCAAGATACTAGACACAACGAGCAAAACATTAACGACGTCTTAATACTGTTAATATCTCCATCCACAGGAGCAACTAGCAGCGGTAACATAACATTAAACTACATGACGCTCCCTAAATAACCGTCATGATTTCTTCTCTCTTACAAAAACTACTACTACTTGCGGTCGCAGTTGCTTCCCAATTTTTACACGCCGACGGCCGACTGATGGTGACTGGCAGCGAGGCACGGTTCAGCAGCCAACTGCAGCCCTCTTCCTGCTCCCAGCTCTCAGCTGCCAAGACAGAACGATACCAAGAGTTAGTCCGTCAGCAACAAATGCGAGGTTTGTAGTAATAATAAGACCATTAGTTTTTTTTTCCACTTATGCGCGCAGGCTTACCGACGATGCCGGCAGGTCGGAGCTCTTGAGCACGCGGAGCCTCTTGGCTGTGGCGACGAACATCCTGCAGAGATCGCGCTTGTGAAATGGAGAATTCAACGGAACATCGTGGTGGTTCAGACAAGAGCTCTTGATGTGGGTATATGATCGTTGTGGACTTACTCCCACGGCACGTCGCCGACGAGCACCCTGTCGCCCTCCTCGTCCTCGTACACCAGCGTGTACTCTCCGGTGCCGCCGTCCATGGCGCCGCCGATCACCGGCACCTCCTCTTCGCCGTCGCCTGCAGCGGCCGGATCCCTCTGAGCTGCGCAATTACAAATTTTTCGGCGTGATGAGACGAGGAACGCCGTTCTTGAAGGCGGGGAGGAGGGGTGATGGGCTGAGGTGGCTGACGTACCGGCGAGCAGGCCGCGGAAGAGCTTGCCGACGGCGGCGGAGAGCTCGGCGTAGCCGCCGTAGGCCGCCAGGTCGACCTTGCGCCCGATCGGCACGCCGTCCATGTTGATCTTGACGAACGCGCCCTTGTTCTGCCCGCGCTCGCCCTTGGCGCCGCCGTCCTGGTGAGCTGACGACGACTGCGGCGGCGGCCTCGAGGAAGCCAGGTTCCGCCGGAACGAGCGCACCGGCGGCCACCCCACCACCGGAGCAGCAGCAGCTGGCCTCGCCCTGACGAGTCAGGAACATCGATTGGTTGGCAAGTGCAGCAAAAAAGATGATATTTTTCTTCCGTGATCGAAGCAGAGGGCGGCGCGAGCAGGGAAAGGGGACTCGGCGGCGGTAACAAACCTTTGCTTTGAGCCATTATTGCTCCCCGTAGCGGCTTGGAGAGCAAAGGCAGACGAGTCACCAGGCTCCTCGCCGGCGCCCGAACCTGGTGCCAAAGAAGCAGAGGCGTCGTCAGTATGATCAACTTGGGTGGAAGCCAGAAGTGAATAGGAAGAAGAGGGGAGCTACTGAACCAGTGCGGTTACCTGACGGGTTGGAGAAGTAGGCCGGGAGGCCCAAGCTGAGCTCGAGGCCGCTGTCCCTCCACGCCATCGCCGCACTTCCCTCTGTGCTCAGTGCGCGCAGAGCTCGCCGACACAAAAGGAAGCACAGAGTTCACGAGCAAGCAGAGTAGGAGGACAGGGAGAAGGGGGGCTTTATATAAAATGGAGATGGGCAGATGGCGACCGGCGAGGGAAGGCTGCACCTTTCTTTGCCTGCCTTGCTCTTTGCTGCGAGGAGAGAGAGAGAGAGAGAGACGAGAAGAGGAGAGGGCGAGCGAGTGAACGGACAGAAGAGAACACGGCAGAGCAGCGCAGGTGCTGCGCGCGCGGTGCCCGAGAGGCACAGCAGGGCGACCAAAAGGCAGCAAGGTTTTGCGAGCGAAGGACAAGCTTGGAGTGCTTTGACGCTTCAGAGACCTGACCTGACCAGCTGAGACAGCATTCAAAGCGGGCAAGGCTGCCCTCGCACGGAAAGAGAGCGGCACCTGTTCCTGTTCCTCTTCTCTCTCTCTGCTCACTGCTGGCTAGCTACTCCTGGAACCTAACTGCACGGCGAGATTCCATGGTCGGTTCAGAGGCAAACAGACGCTGGGAAGGGAAACGATGAGTCACGCAGGCAGCAGCAGCTACGGCGACCAGGCAACGGCTGCCTACTCCGACCGGCGATGATCAGAGAGACTCTTTCTTTCTTGCTCCGCGCGTCAGGAGCCAAGGCTGTTTGTTGTGATGGGTGTGCTGCGGTGCTGCTCTTCTTCTTCTTCTTCCTTGCTGCCCTTTATAAATGCCCGGAAAAGTGGCCGCTAGCTCGCGAGGAATCTGTCTCGACGGCGCTCGCTTTATCCCTCTACACGATCTTTTCGCATTTGATGAATCCCTGAGTAGGGTACGAACGGATCTTCGTATGATCGTGTACGGTGGTTTAACTAATTAATCTGCAAAAGTAACACTCTACCATGTTCCTATTTTGTTCTACACTACAGCACTACTGGATTCCCCCAGGAAATGAAAATTGAGATTGCTCCCGCTACTTTGCTGTCAGTTGATCTTGCAATTAGCTACTACAGTAGTAACGACCAATGAGAAACATCACAAATACGAATGGCTAATCTGACGACACCGAGGCGGTGAGGCAGGGTAGTGGCTTCTCTGGGTCCCGTTCGGTTTGTGATGCACCTGTGTGAAAGTGACCAAATGGCCGTGTTGGATAAAAGGTGGGGGAGCATTGGTTGGATAAGATAAGCTCAGCAAATTCGGTGATTGTCTAGCTCTTTCCTCAGATAATCATAAGATATACACTCACTTAAAATCAACGTTTGTTGCCATAGAATCTATGGAACCGATCAGTTATGAAATTGCGTTTTCAAAAAGAATCACACGTATATATGCTACTAGCTCGGTCTAGGTATAGTCCTGCCGCCGGACTAGCATGTAGTACATGTTGGTACAAGTGAGATGCATTTGGCTACCTGGACTTTATAGTTGGTCTCCTTTGGTTGTTGATTTTCCAAGTTTATATTAGTGCAGAAAGTCATACATGTCACGTTGAAAAAAATCATTCACTCAAGATGAGCGGTCTTGCCCTAGTACAAGTACATGTCAAGAAGTTTTCAGGATTGGACTGCAGATATAACAGACCAGCATATATAGTCGTGTCATGTTACACTCCAGCACAGGCGGTGTGAGCGTTGGATAAGATAAGTTCAGCAAATTCTGTGATCAGGGTAGCTCTTCGTTATAGATAGTACGAGCTTTAGGAGGACTTGGCAGAGTTACATTCTGAACTCAAGTAAATTCAGAGGACCAACAATCAAAGAACTTGCATGTTCGGAAACATTTGCAGTAGTTGGCTGTAGTGAAGCCATGCCATCGAAAGGATATAAGCACATCCTGTAGGATTTATCTGCATTTGGCTATCAACACAATGTAGTTGGTGCTCACTGGTTGTTGGTTTACCAAATGTTTTTAGTGCGAAGAACGTCAGAAGATGGCAAAATGAAAGGCTCCGTTTATAGAAGTGAGCTGATGCCACTTTGGAAAAATCATCACGCAAAGATGAGTTGTCTTGCCGGATTAGAACTAGCCACATGTTCAGAAGTTTTCGACTCGCGAACTTATTTCAAGATTGGACTATAGACGCAGAATTATCTTAACCACCGACTGTGAAGTGTTGTGGTGGTACATCAGTCCTCTGGTCGATCACCGGAACACCGGCGCGGCAGAGTGATCTAAATCAACTGTACATGAACGGCGCCTCAGTAATTCAGTTGACACTGCTTGCCAATCACAACCCTTTTAATTACTGATAATCCCCTGCAGCAGTATAGTTCATCGACCCCTGCAGTTGGCAGGCGGAGAAGGAGTAGGCGCACCCCGCTGCCAGCGGCAGAGGTTGCATGAGACAACACCGGAAGGCTGTTGTGATACCGTTCTCTGGGTCCCAGCCCCGGCAGCGGCAGCCATCCAGGAGGCGAAACGTGGCGCCACTTTCCCGTCGTTTTCGGCAGTGGGCCCACATGGCTGGAGGTGACTGGCGATCAAGCCACGGCTACCGGCTTCGTCGTCGCGACTTGACCCCCAAAATCTAGCACCATCATTCCCCCTACGCCATCTAACACAGTATTCAGGCACGATAGCCCTGTGTACTAGCTCCTCTCTGATGGTGAAACAGAGATGGTGGCCCGATTCTTTTTCGCCTTCCTTTTTCGTGCTCCGCGAGCAGGATCCGATTCCAAAGGGCATTTTGGTTTGGCTTGGCTGCTTTCACACGGTTAAAATAGCATAGGCTTTGTCTCTCCGGATGATATAGATTAGTGCGGTTAGTTATTTCTTCAGTACCGTACCTCCCAAAAAAAAAGCTTCAGTATACCTAGGATGGAAATTCCATGCATGCGAGAGTATGAATTTGGCAGTGATGATTTGGTTGTCTTTTTTGTTGAGGCACCTAAATTCTGTGACGCATACAAGCACAAGGGGATATGTAAAAGTGGAAAACACGAGGAGAGAAGGCAAGCATCAATGCACCACCGCAACCTCGGAAGGTAAACCTTCTAAGGGTGTGTTCGTTTCCTCCTCTAAAATTTAACATTGTCACATCAAAGAGAATCTTATTATTTATGAATATTTCGATCAATTTAATGACAAAACCCTATTGACAGATTGGTGCTAATTTTCGAGATGAATCTAATGAGCTTAATCAATCTATATTTTGCTAAAGTGATGCTACAGTAACCGTCTTCTAATCACGACTTAATTAACCTCATACCTAGTTTGATTTTTACCCAATACCTAGTTGCATGTGCGAAGCCAGAGCAGCGTGAGGCCAGGGTCAACAGATTGATGAACGGTGATTCCTCCAATAGTTTTCGAAAGTCATTATGTTGGTTTGCCTACACCGGCAAGTTCACTTAGTTGCCTGCTGTGTTGGTTTGCCTACTTTAACGCAGTTAAAAGAACAAAGTCTCTGGCTTTGTGGATGCTACTAGTACAGTAGATTAGTGGGGGTAACACTGTGACGGGGAAATTCCATGCATGATAAGAAATTTGCAGTTATGATTGGCTCGGTGAAAATGGTTGTCGTTTTCGTTCAGGCAACTGAGTCCCCTGGCGCAGTTTCAAAGTGAAAGGAGCTATGCAAAGTGAAAAGCAAGTAGAGAAAAGGCAGCACATCCGAAGCTAGCTAGGGCTAAACATTGAAAAGCTTCCAGAAAGGGTACAAGGACGGTTCTGAAATATGGCTTGTGAGTTGTTTTGGTTTATGAGCCAGCACTAACAATCGTGACTTGTACAGTATAATTATTGGTGTTCTGGTGCCAAGTTCATGGAAGAGTATACAATTTTCACATATGGTGGTGTGTTTATTAGGTGGTGAAATAAGTCATTCCTCCTACTAGCAGAGAAGCCTACTCTCCTGATTGCAGTAGCAATTTATATTTGGGTAAAAAAATATTATGCTGAAACAAAAGAAATATTCAAAGTCGAAACAAAACAAGGGGCGGGTAGAACCGGGAAGAAAGCCAGGAGGCGGGAAGCGACATGGACCCTGATCCTTCTGTTGGACAATCAGTGGAATCTTTGGCGCAGGTGGCGGCGGTGCGGCTTCATCCAGTACAGAGGGCCCTACAAAGTGCACTTGGGCTGTAGATGGGCCAGTACCTCATCATTCGGCCTGGACCATCTTTCGGATTTCACACTCGGATACGGTAACGGTATGAGTCAATCATTGTGAAGGATTTTTTTTTTTGGAAAGAAAGGAAAGTTAGTGTAAGCTCTTTGGAATGGGAAGAGTGATGCTACTGTTTGTATTGAAAAAGTATAATGGTTTAAACATCAGTGTTTATACGCGAACATAAATCTGATAAATAAATAAAGAGATTATATTGACCAGAACAAATTAAGCTTTGCTGTTGCTCCATTCCGGTGAGGTATCTGTCCCATTTCACATTTCACTCGGTAAATCTAACGTTTTTCCTGTTGGTAAATTTTGCAGCAGCTCAGGAACTCAGGATTGAGTACGGCTGCGCTGCTACTAGTACAGGAGGGGTACGGCGGTTAACTGATGAGAGTCCTTTTCGTAAAGGTTTTCAGTAGAAAGACGGGCACCAGTCGGGGAAGCAGCCGGTGGAGAAAGCAACTAGCTCCAAGCGCCATCATATAATTGCACGAAATCAGCCGGTCATCATAGCCGGAGGAAAGGAAAATAAGGGCCTGATCGAGCCTGCCACCACGACGATGGCCGCTTTTGGCGAAGCCTCCGTGAAAGTGAAGCCACGCTCGCGCTGCAGCGTATGTGGACGGTGCCGTGGTCACCACAAGCCCGACCGCTCGGCCCGATCCCACTTCCAGTTCCAGGCCTCCTCCTCCTCATTTCTGCCCGGGCTCTTCTCTCTGCTAGTACACGCAGAACGGGAGAAGCTTCTCTGTGGCCGAGCTCTGCCCAGCTCACTCATTATTACAGTATCATCTATGGAGCTTTGATCTGGTGAGTGGAGTGGACAACAAGTGCTGCCAAGTGCCAACAACTGGGGCACCACCACACCAGCAGCTCGATCGCAGAGCACGCGGTTGGTGCGAGCAACCAAGCACACTGAGTTGTGGCCGGGCCGGTTCGATCGCTTCATCAACGGTGTTTTATCCGATCAAAGATATAAGGCGCACGTTTTTCGGGAGAGGAATAAGGGCACGGTGATGGATGCCGCTTTAGCCCCGGCCAGCCGCCAGGTGAGTGGCGCCACTGCCCTGTCCACATCTTATCGGACAGGAAACTGGTGGTGCGCGCTACAGTTTCCGTCACTTCACCGCAAGCTCCTTCGTTCACACGGGGGCGCGCCACGCATGGTAATTTTCAGCAGCGCAGCCGCCTCAGATACGCGCAAAACCCGACGAATACGCAGCTCTACCGCGGGCGGTCGATTCTTGAGGCGACAGCCTTCAAATCCAATTTAACGGCGCGCGTGCCTTGGTGCCGTCGCTGTCATGGCTTTTGTTCGTTGGATGCGTTGCGTGATTAGCTTCGTGGATCGGCTGCCGCGTTGCATTGGCACGCGCGTGATGCTCTTTTGCTCTGAAAAGAAGAGTGTCAAGAGACTCATGACGCGATGGGCTAACTACTGCATATATGTCTTCAGAAAATTGTTATGGTAGAAAGAAACGTACGCTCCTACAGAACCTCCACAATTCCCGGCTGAGCTAACCGTGTCGTCAGCTGTTGTTCTCGGATCAGATACTTGACAAACTCCTTATAAACAAGGGGAAATTTCCAGGCTAGCTTCCCTTGCAAAATAGTTGGTTCCGGCAATCAAACCGAGATCATGGCCCAGATATACATGATGGCACGACGCTACATTCTTCTCAGCACTCGTTAGGGAAAACCGGCCGGCCTCCGAGATATGTTTATTCTTCCATCCCTCTGAAACCATGGGGATCCTGGATTTGGACGAATAAGTTCAATCCAGATATACACGACGCTATAGTTTTTTTCTTCTTGTTCTTCTGCTATAGACTGAACCGTGAAAACGCTGCAGAGGATTGCTCGAACTACTATCACCTTCCTCTTTCTGCTTTCGATATTTTGTCGGGAATTGGGATAACGTCTCTAGTTAGCTTTTCCGGATGCCCACACTATTGCTAGTACAAAATTCGAATCACGGAACTAAAAACTCTGATTATCTAGTACAAGTACCGTCATGTGATTGTGTAGGATGCAAAAACAATGAGTGAAAATCGAAGCGCCGCAAGTGCCTGGATATCAAATCTTTTCAGCAACACTAGAGACTAGAGATGGATGGATGATTCGGGGCGCGTGCGGTAATGGTCCTTTTCTCAAGTGCGCATCCGCGCTGCGCTGGCGGCATAAATAGATACTGATCACTTTACTTTACTTTCGATGGCTACATCAGTTCGCCGCATCTCTGGAGCCACATGTGTGATGATTTACGATGGCGAAGACTAGCGCTGCAGATGATTCACGTAGTGTTACGCTCTTCGCACTGTCGAGTGCTGTCCACGACAGATAATACCTCGCATGGTGCATCAGTTTGTTCTAATTCAAGCCTAACTGAATAGTCTATCAGTTAGAGGCATAGATTGCTGGCTGTGTGTGTCAGGACTCGACACATTCGATGTTCGTGCAGGAGTGCGTCGCCCGGCATGGAGTCCATGCCGGAAGCTGCGACCTAGCTGGTCGCCACGTGTAGTGTTGCATGATATAGCGATGACAAAACCAGAAAACGCTGCTACGATGATCGCAACACCAAATCACTGTCCGCCTTATGATTCACGTACGTTTGTTACAGAGTTGCCGTGATCCGATCACCGTCGATTGCTCTACAGTCCTTAGTGCAGCTAATAATCGGGCCGGTGCATACATGTCAAACGTGGAAGAGGGGATACAGAGCTAGATACATGTAGACATCTCGAGTTGCCATTTCAGAATTCCGCTTTCCATGTACACATTTTGCTCAAGACAGATGTTGTGTTTCCATTTTGACAAAAACAAAACGTAACATCTTCATACAACCAGTGTCTGTACGAACTACCAAGGAAACCATGTCGATGCAGAGCTCGCACAAGGTAGGAGCCATGGCTGATGGATGGGGTGATGGAACAGAAAATTCTTCCCGGCAACAACGCACACACGCAGCGTAATGGAGCACCATTATGCCGTG
The DNA here is from genome assembly GCA_031894775.1 of Chloris gayana. Classification (NCBI taxonomy): domain Eukaryota; kingdom Viridiplantae; phylum Streptophyta; class Magnoliopsida; order Poales; family Poaceae; genus Chloris; species Chloris gayana. The sequence continues at coordinate 49,130 of JAUNZO010003804.1, read as the reverse complement.
TGTTAGGTCTGATAGTCTAAATGTTTAGTGAAAGGTTATGAAACAATAGTGCACTATATGTGTGAATAATCCCATATATTTAGTGAAGAGTGGACCTAAGTGACACAAAGGAACAAGTTCATAGACCTAGAAAGTAAAACAAAAGTTTGTGAACCACCACAGACAAACAAGTTTAGGATACTATAAATGCAAAACATTTTTTTTTAACGGAAAGAACTTTCCATTAACTTGAAGCTGATTGTAAATCATCAGCTACCAAAGGGATTACATCAATCTGAGCCGCATCCGGCCAGAAACTTGCCTGACCAACAGCCGTATTTTGGCTCCTAAACTAGCCAACTTCTGGGCAACCTGATTACAAGATCTAGGTGAATAAGACACCTTCACATCTGTGAAATTTATCCCCATGAGGATTTTTTATCTCTCTGAACATTGATCCACACACGAAGGCATACGTTTGAAGTGAGCTCCGTCCTGAGGACCAGACAATCAGTTTCTAGTTCCAATTTCAGCATACTGGCTTCACTTGCAAATTGAATTGCTCTCATGCACGCTTGAGCTTCACTGTGTAAGGCTTCAAAAACAGAGGCTATGTGTGTCTAGCGCTAGATCCCACTATGAATCCCCAAACCTCCTGACCGTGTTGCATCAAACAAAGCACCATCAAAGTTTACCTTCAGGCTTCAGGTATTCTTGAGCAGGTATCTTCCATCCCTACTTGTTACTATGTATCCTTGGCATTTTGTCAACATGTTTACTGAAGAATTCCAGAAATCCAGCAGTGTTCTTTTGAATATTATAGCTCACACTTTCAGGCAATTTTTGACACTCGCCCACGTTAACTGCATTTCGTTCAGATCATAGCATCCACAAGGTTGTCACAAGCTTTGTTTGCACTTCTTCCTTATTCCCCCGGATGGCTCTAATTGCACTTCTTCCTTATTCCCCCGGATGGCTCTAAAAACCTCTTGAGCTGACCGCAAACCAGCCGGTTTGACTCTGAATTCTTCCATGCTCAGCTGACACCACACTTGCCTTGCATATTTGCACTTAAAAAGTAGGTGACCAACATCTTCATCAAGTCTGTAGCACATAGGGCACCTGGTGTCAAGCCTAATCTTTTTTTATTCAATCTTCCTTTTGAGGGGAAACTATTGTGAGCCAATCTCCAAGCAAACACCTGTACCTTATTTTGATAGACCGTGTTCGAGATTTTGGACCATGGGAAAGCAGTGTCATTTGCCGGGTGGTGAACAGTAGTCCCGCTGCCTGGTCCAAAACCCAAATCCTGATTATCAATGCACACTTTGTACGTTGACTTAACCGCAAACAACCCCCTTGTGTCATAATGCCAGGCAATGAAGTCTTCCATATCTTGTACGAGTGGTATTGCCAAGATCATTGGCACATCATCCAAATGAAAAAGTTTGTGTAACTAGCTCCACATCCCACTGCCCGGTTATTGGGTCAATAAGATCACTCACCCATTGAAGAAGGTTTTGGCCTCTATACGAGAATGGTTGTCTCGTTGTACCTCTCGGAACCCATGGGTCATTCTAAATATGGATAAAACGTTCATCTCCAATCCTCCGTATGATTCCTTTCTTCAATATATCAATTCCTTTTAGAACACTGCACGAAGTGTATGACATATTATCCATCGCTTGCGCTTGTAATATCTATGAAGCTGAGTCCACCCTATCTTTTTGGTTGCCTCGGAATGTCCTATGCTAATCGTTGCCATTTGGATAGTACTTAGCTTGTAAAATTTGGGCACACAAAGAATTTGGGTTATGTATGAGGTTCCATCGTTGTTTTGCTAGCATAGCTAGGTCGAAACCATGTAAATCTCTGAAGCCGAGTCCACCCTTTCTTTTTGGTTGCCTCAGAATGTCTCCACTGCATCTCATCCTTGTCTTGCTAGCTCTACCAATAGTGACATAGCATTGCTCTCGCTTGAGATCACAAAAGCTTTTCGAGATCAAAGCATGACATCGCATATGTTGGGATTGCTTGTGCAATAGCCTCGATTAGAATTTCTTTCCCGTCCATGGAGAGTGCTTTTCTTTCCAACCTTGTATTCTGGCTCAAATCTTATCTTTAATATGTACAAAAGCTTTTATCTTTGAGTGGTTTACATGGACCGGCAACACCAACCATTTCTCATTTGTAGTGTCTCCATTGAGCACAAGAAACTCCATCACTACAGAATAGCATCCATGGTTGAGGTGCATTCTCGCACATTCACTCGCTTGCAAAACGAATGCTTAGATAAGTGAAGCCACGACGCACGTGAGTGCACACACACTTGTACAACTAATGTTTAGGCGAAGAAAGTCACAATCTTTTTTAAAATATATAGATTAAAAAATTATTTGTCCAATCTTGTTGCTTTCACAAGAGATAAAATCAAGGTGTATAGATCATTTAGCACATTTTAGTGGTGATCTTTTCCTATAAAAGGCAATATAACCGCTATGCGCTGCACAATACTTGCAGTATGGAGAGGATGGGTCATTAGTTCGTCGTGTTCGAGAGAGATGCTTATACGTAATCCATAGTTTGCACAATGTTCATTACTGTTAGGGCATGTAAAACGCAGACGGTAACTGCGTCTCTATCTCGGCTTTTTCCGTATAACCCCCGGCAACACCTGTAGACGGGGCTCCCGTCGCCTCGTGAGGCGACGCGCCCGTCCCGTTGTTCCGGACGGAGCGGACGAAGCGCGCCCGTTGTAGAGGGTCGTCTTCAACGAGCGACGGCCTACGGGATCCCGAGCACCCGCGTGCTCTTCTCGCTCGCCCAACCCCGCGCTTGGGGAACTTTCCCCGCCATATCTTTTTGCTTGTTCTTCTTCTTGGCGGAGGAACGGATACTTGAGATTGCTTCTTCAGCGCCATGGCTTGGAGCTCGGTTCGTTGCCAGGCCAACCGGAGGGTGGCACGACGGATCTCCTCAACGGGAGCCGCGTGGATCTCGGTGCTACTGCTTTTGCCACGAGAGGACAGAGAAGGAAGGGGAAGGCACCGGATCTCAACGGTGGGCGACGCAGGTCGAGAGTGCTCTAGCTTTGCGAGAGAGAGAGAGAGAGAGAGAGAGAGAGAGAGAGAGAGAGAGAGAGGAGCTATTTGAGCTACGGTTGAATGGGGACGCTTGAATGGAGAAGAAACGGTGGAGTTCAGGTATGGTTGCCTCAAAGAATACTTGGACCGTAACAATACACGTCGGGCATAGCAGGCAAGACTATTCCAGCTTGCGTTTCGACCACACAGAGACAACTGTTGCTCCTCCATCTTCACCGTTTCATGTATTGTTTATATGTTTGATACATTTTCTATCAAAGGGCCACACAATGGTATATAGAAATTTATGTGTCGTTCATCTTTAGTTACATGTGTAGCATTAAATTGTCTGTAGACAATGAAACGGTCTCTCGGATTGTATGACATGTCTACTGATCTGTCTCGTATCATTTATTAAGAGACAGACACTCGTCTCCGGGTTGTCCATGCCCTTAAGATGTACCAATGATATATAGACAATCTTCACACCATTAACATCTTTAAATAGAGGGCGTTCAAACAAAAAGGAAAAATGGGCTTCACAAGAAGAAGAACCCATCCTCACATGCGCAACCTAATTGTGTATGCACAATAGATTTTTATGTCATTATCACATCTGAAATGGAAGATGTTCAAATACTTATTTATTATATTGGAAAGTCACATGTGAGACATGTGAACATTATTATGGGAGTACAACAACTCATTGATCATTTAGCATGCGCATAGCAACTGCATGATCGCATCACTTGGATTGGAGAGGTACGGTAGTTGCATGGTCGCTATCATTGGGTTGGACAAGAATGGTGCCTGCATGGCTGCAGCCATGGGGTTGAACAAATAGGGGAATTGCATCGCCTGGTTGAACAAACATTGTGACTGAATCATCGAGGCCAACGGGTTGAACATGTACGGTGACAGTATTGTTGCGGGCATTGGGTTAGACAAGAATGACATCTGCATGGCTGTAGGGTTGGACAGATACGGGAACTGGATTGCCGAATCACAACTGGCAAATTGTTGTTGTTGCTGAATCCGGGACCCGGCAAAACAGTGCATCATGCACTGCTGCAGCTCGGGCGAGCGTACAATTGGGAAAGCTTGTTGTTGCAGCAGGTTCGAGGACATGAAGGGTGACCCTACTGTTGTGAACGGTTGTTGCAGCATACAATACTGCATGCAAGGGTGGTTGATGCCTCCGAATACCAGGGTTGTTGGTATTACTTGTAGGAACATTGTTGCGGTGGTGCTGCTACACGAAAGAGCAAGGAGAGCTAACAAGGCTAGCATCTTGAATGCCATTGTTCCTAAGATTTTAGTAATGGTGTGTTACTCTCACAAATGGAAGTGGATGATGATATGGGTGATGGATTTCTTCTAGGTTTGAGCCTATTTATATACACGGTCGACTATGTTAGGTGTTTAGTGAGATTTTGGCCTTTTCTTAGAGTGTTGATGAAGATGTCCGGATATTGACGTGGCGTTTGGTAGACTTGGGCATTTGTTGGTTCCTTTTAATTTCTTGGAAGAATAGACTATGTGACGGTAGGATAACTTGGGGTGGTATTTGGTTTTAGTGGCTTTCTTGTTTGTATTTTGTTGGTGCGTGGATGAGAGAGATGTGACGTGTCTATCATTTCTTGTTTGGAAGCCGAAGGACACCTTGATTTATTTTTCACTTTTAAAAGGTTGAACCTCATCTTGCGATATTTGACATGGATATTGGATCTTCTTAAACTGAATATGTCGATTAGTTTAGATATGACATGTTCACAACTCATCTGCTAATGTTTGGAGCTATATATGGTTATGTTTCTATGGATGCAAAAAGGTATGGTGTTTGGATAGATAACTATGGTCTATGTCGAGGGACTTCTCTTTTGACCTATTGTTCGACATAAGGCCATGAATAGGTAGGTCCACTCGGCCCAACAAAACCATGTTCAACAATAACCTAAGAGATAATTCCCTCCGTGCCATTGCAATTTAATCTAACCCCTTATTTGTCATCGCAAAATAGGTAATCCCCTCCATGCCATCGTGTTGTAATTTCTTGTCCTTGAATGCCACTCTTTCTTTCTTTTCTCAACTAAAATTTTTAGTAATTACCAAAATACCATCATCTTTAACCTCCAACCCTCCCTCTCCTATAAAAGCTTCATCGAGCTCGTCCACGAGACGGCGGTGGCAGTGGGACCCCACTGTGGTGGCATCGTTTGGGCCACACCTGACCCTATGGTGGTTGCACAGGAGTTCGTCGCGTGCTCGGTCGCGGTGTTTGAGCTCGCTACATATGGTGACGACAACGGTGAAGCTCGGGCCCCGAACTGAAATTTAAGTACCCAAACTTTTCGGGTATCTAAAAAACCATCACTAGTTCGGGTATTGATTTTAGAAAACCGAACTTTCAAAAAACCGAACTAACCGAACCGAAAGTTCGGGTAAAACCGAACGCCTGGGCCTAGGTCCGAGAGAAATTGTAGTTGCATAGAAGGAATGGACCCATAACCTAAGGTCAACTAGTTAGTAGGTGTCAAGTTGTTGTTATTTTGTAGTGCTTTTAACTCTCGTCATTTCCACAAAATGGTACTACTATTTAGATTCAGCTTTTTGAATGGTACTACTATTTTTTACTACTACATGTCAAAATGGTGCATTCATAGTATCAATAAATATTGTTCAAACCAAATGAAAAACAGATATATGGTTTGGGGTGGTGTTGAAGTTTTGAATTTGCATTCAATTTATTCACCCCATTTTCGTCAAAAAAATTCTTTCACCCCAATACGCATTAGTAACAAAAAACATGTGTTTATGCGCCATCCAATCAATTCCCTCGAGCTTGCTGCAAGGGTGAGGCCTCCTTTGGAACTTAGTAAAAGTATAGAAATTTTATAGGATTCAATCCCTACAGGAAAAATTTCTGTGAGAGCTTTGGAATGTAGGATTGAATCCTATCAAATCCTTCAAAATTCCTATGGAATGTCTTCCTCCATGCAAGTTTTGGAGAACAATAAACAAGAGGTCCAACCTCTTGCTAAATTCCTATGAGTCTATCTCTCTCTTCTAATTCATGTGTTTTTCTTGTATTGCTACCAAACACTTGCTAAGATGTACCAATGATATATAGACAATCTTCACACCATTAACATCTTTAAATAGAGGGCGTTCAAACAAAAAGGAAAAATGGGCTTCACAAGAAGAAGAACCCATCGTCACATGCACAACCTAATTGTGTCTGCACAATAGATTTTTATGTCATTATCACATCTGAAATGGAAGATGTTCAAATACTTATTTATTATATTGAAAAGTCACATGTGAGACATGTGAACATTACTATGGGAGTACAACAACTCATCGATCATTTAGCATGCGCATGGCAACTGCATATTCGCATCACTTGGGTTGGAGAGGTACGGTAGTTGCATGGTCGCTATCATTGGGTTGGACAAGAATGGTGCCTGCATGGCTGCAGCCATGGGGTTGAACAAATAGGGGAATTGCATCGCCTGGTTGAACAAACATTGTGACTGAATCATCGAGGCCAACGGGTTGAACATGTACGGTGACCGTATTGTTGCGGGCATTGGGTTAGACAAGAATGGCATCTGCATGGCTGTAGGGTTGGACAGATACGGGAATTGGATTGCCGAAGCACAACTGGCAAATTGTTGTTGTTGCTGAATCCGAGACCCGGCAAAACAGTGCATCATGCACTGCTGCAGCTCGGGCGAGCGTACAATTTGGAAAGCTTGTTGTTGCAGCAGGTTCGAGGACATGAAGGGTGACCCTACTATTGTGAACGGTTGTTGCAGCATACAATACTGCATGCAAGGGTGGTTGATGGCTCCGAATACCGGGGTTGTTGGAATTACTTGTGGGAACATTGTTGCGGTGGTGCTGCTACACGAAAGAGCGAGGAGAGCTAACAAGGCTAGCATCTTGAATGCCATTGTTCCTAAGATTTTAGTAATGGTGTGTTACTTTCACAAATGGAAGTGGATGATGAGATGGGTGATGGATTTCTTCTAGGTTTGGGCCTATTTATATACACGGCCGACTATGTTAGGTGTTTAGTGAGATTTTGGCCTTTTCTTAGAGTGTTGATGAAGATGTCCTGGATATTGACGTGGCGTTTGGTAGATTTGGGCATTTGTTGGTTCCTTTTAATTTCTTGGAAGAATAGACTATGTGACGGTAGGATAACTTGGGGTGGTATTTGGTTTTAGTGGCTTTCTTGTTTGTATTTTGTTGGTGCGTGGATGAGAGAGATGTGACGTGTCTATCATTTCTTGTTTGGAAGCCGAAGGACACCTTGATTTATTTTTCACTTTTAAAAGGTTGAACCTCATCTTGTCATATTTGACATGGATATTGGATCTTCTTAAACCGAATATGTCGATTAGTTTAGATATGACGTGTTCACAACTCATCCGCCAATGTTTGGAGCTATATATGGTTATGTTTCTATTGATTGAAAAAGGTATGGTGTTTGGATAGATAACATGGGAAAGTACTTGAGTGAACATAGGGGCATGTGTGCACCCTAGCTTTTTATTTTATTAGTTGTAGTTAAATATAAATGTTGAATATCTGATTATATTATTAAACATGTCGGACAAGTTATAGATATGTTGTCAAATTATAAATAGAAGTACGTAAATATCAAATTTTGACAAATTCATCAATTTAAACTTGATATTTATGTACTTCAATTTATGATTTTACAACATATTTACAACTAGTATGACATGTTTAATAGTATAATAGGAGGTTCGATATTTATATTTAACCAAAATTAATAAAAAAAATCTAGGATGGACACATGTCCGTGTGGCCATAAAACTCATTCTCTTTAACTTGCATCATTACCACAAAATGGCACTATTATTTAGATACATATTTTTTGAAAGTATTGTTACATGTTGCAACATTTTGTAGTACTTGATTGAAGTAATTTTTAATATGCATCTTTCTTATTAATGGACAAGTGAGAGATATTCCTATTGGTAAAACCATAAGACCTAAATTGAATTCATTTGCTCTTTGCAAAAAAAAACTAAATATGTAATGTAGTCACATTTATCATCATGGATATAGGGTTTCTAAATATGCAATGTATTTTACTTTTTTTCTAAAGAATAAAGTACGAGTTGCAAGATATTTTTCTTAAAGTGATTTACTTTAATAAATCTATTTTATGCATGGACACCAGAGAGATATGACTCATGGTAAAAGAATTAGTGCTACACTTGAAAGTGCATATAGGTCCCCTAGTGGGTTTTGGTGGTTAATGACAAAATATTTATGAAGCTAATTATGCATTTGAGTTTATATGGACAGATTTTATGAGATCAAAAGGAGAAAAAGAAAAAGGAGACTCCTCACTTTTTTGGAAAGGTGAAAACCAACACTTATTTGGGATCAACATAGAATTTCCCTTTTTTCTATTGAGTTTAGGTACGCCTTACTATAAAGGGGGATTCAAATTACTATGATGAACATGTCAAAATGCTCAAAAGACTCAATTCCAAAAAGCCAAGATATCCCAAGCCAAAGGTCCGTCGAGTAGCGAACAATCCGGTTGTCTAGCGGACGGTCTATCGCATCTCTCAACGGAGGGTCCCTAGCGGACAGTTCGGTTGTCTAGTGGACGGTCCGCCGCATCTCCCAATAGGGCGTCCCTAGCGAGACAGTCCGGTTGTCTAGCGGACGGTACGCCGTATCTCCCAACAGAGCGTCCCTAGCGGACAGTCCGGTTGCTAACCGCACCGTTCGGCTAGTCTATGTTTTCTAGTTCAAATTCGAGGCTTTGCGGATTGTTCGCTCGCTACCTGGACCGTCCGGTCCCTCGATAATACACATAACGGTCACTTTTTGGGAGCTCGATTATTTATACCCCCTCACCTCCAACGGTCATAATCTCTCTCCCCAACCGAGGAAACATTCCCTTGAGCTTCCACTCCCTCTCCCTCACACCCTCCAAGGCTCGAACTCCTATATTTGAGCTAGGGTTAGTGAGAGAGCAAGATTATTGAGTTGAGAACACTCCATCCACACTTGAGCAATTTGACATCAACAAGCATCATGATTTGCATTTGTTACTCTTGGAGCTTTGTGCTCCTAGACGGTTAGGTGTTGTAACGGGAGCTCCCAAGCTTGTGGTTGAGATCCGAGAAGTTTGTATTGCCCCTCCTTTGTGGAGATTGCTAGTGGAAAACCGAGTTGACCTTAGTGGCACTTGGAGTGGTTTAGGGTTGAGAGAGATCCGATCCTTGGTGGATCCCTCAATGGAGACGTAGGTTCCTTGGTGGTTCCGAACTCCGGTGAAAAATCCTTGTCACTCGTGTGCTTTTATTACTTGTTTTTGCTTTCATACATGTTCTAGGGTTCTTGCTAGTTCTTGGCTTAATCTTGTTTGATCTACTTGCTATCTTGTTTCCACTTGTATCTATTACCTAGAACTGCTTGGGTTTGTTGTTTCTAGTCTTTCTATTCAAGTGGAATCGCTAGAAACTTGTTTAGATTAAATTTCCGCATAGTATTATTTCTACCATAATCCGGCTACCAACCAGATTGTCCGCTTTTGACTAGGTTCTTAGTTTTTTAAGTTCGCAGAAATTATTTAGGTTTGCCTATTCACCCCCCCTTCTAGATAACTTTCAACACCGAATTTGTTGCAAAACTGAATTTGTATTGTTCTAACATTCTTTAACTGAATCTATCCATAGGCTCTCACCGAGACTTGGGTATGCTGATAATGACACGGTAGTTGGTCGATCCGGACACAGGTCCACGAGAAACGTTTAATTTGCAAAATAGAGTATGTGTTTGTTGGAAAATATGTTGTCGATATATTTATATCATTATAATAGGTATATATAACATGTAACCAGTCATGTGAAATTCTTTAGCAATCTTGTAAAACTGAACATGTATTGATTTTATATGTTGATGTGGATCTATGATCTTCTTTTCCATAGGATTGATTTACGATCTTCTTGAATTGAATTCATCCATGACTTTTGATATGTAGGACGTATTGATGGTATGTCTTTCGGAGGAAAATTACTAATAGCAATATATTTTGCTAGATAGAAATAAAAAGGAAAAAGAAAACTAAAAACATATGAAACTTATGTGTGTGTCGGAGAGAGATAGGAGGGGTGGGAGGGGCAAAGCCCCCAAGATCAAGTGACCTAAATTAAACTAGGTCGAGTGGCGTGCCTTGCTGAACCAGTTTTAGTTACTGCGGTAAATAGAAAAAAGTAAAAAAATAGGCCACCAATATTTTAAACATAATAAATGAAATTGAGAGGATCTCTATGAAAAATATGTTTATGCCGATGTGTGGATATCAGCATATGTGCCGCTCGGAGGCTAATAGCCTTGCATCCTGCTTGTCCGTATTTTCTTGTATATTTTGTGGTGTGGTACAAACTTGTGTACATAGAGGGGAGATCGTATTCTTGAGCCATGGAGAGCTTGAAGAAGGAAGAAGAATATGCCTGTGAGAGAAGGGAAAAAGTCCCCCTCGGTGCTCCATTTTATTCTCCAAGAGGCATCCCACATAGGGTATAATATAATATTAAATAAATTATGGTATATGGATGAGTAATGAGCTAAAGCCTCACCTTTTCCTTGCGTATCGTACAACATTAATATCATGTCTTGGACCTTGAGTCCTTCACGTGCAAGCAGAGAGAGAGAGAGAGAGAGAGAGAGAGAGAGAGAGAGAGAGCATGTGGGCGCAACCCCTCCATACATGCAACCCTTCAACTTTGTGGTTACGCAACCCTAGATGCTCTTGTATGCAAGGCTTCTATCCTTTTGCTATTGTTCTAGCATCTTATACGTAATCCATAGTTTGGACATCATTCATTACTGTTCGATAAATGGGGGCTCGTGGTGACTCCTAAGATGTACCAATGATATATAGACAATCTTCACACCATTAACATCTTTAAATAGAGGGCGTTCAAACAAAAAGGAAAAATGGGCTTCACAAGAAGAAGAACCCATCGTCACATGCGCAACCTAATTGTGTATGCACAATAGATTTTTATGTCATTATCACATCTGAAATGGAAGATGTTCAAATACTTATTTATTATATTGGAAAGTCACATGTGAGACATGTGAACATTATTATGGGAGTACAACAACTCATTGATCATTTAGCATGCGCATGGCAACTGCATGATCGCATCACTTGGGTTGGAGAGGTACGGTAGTTGCATGGTCGCTATCATTGGGTTGGACAAGAATGGTGCCTGCATGGCTGCAGCCATGGGGTTGAACAAATAGGGGAATTGCATCGCCTGGTTGAACAAACATTGTGACTGAATCATCGAGGCCAACGGGTTGAACATGTACGGTGACCGTATTGTTGCGGGCATTGGGTTAGACAAGAATGGCATCTCCATGGCTGTAGGGTTGGACAGATACGGGTATTGGATTGCCGAAGCACAACTGGCAAATTGTTGTTGTTGCTGAATCTGAGACCCGGCAAAACAGTGCATCATGCACTGCTGCAGCTCGGGCGAGCGTACAATTAGGAAAGCTTGTTGTTGCAGCAGGTTCGAGGACATGAAGGGTGACCCTACTGTTGTGAACGGTTGTTGCATCATACAATACTGCATGCAAGGGTGGTTGATGGCTCTGAATACCGGGGTTGTTGGAATTACTTGTGGGAACATTGTTGCGGTGGTGCTGCTACACGAAAGAGCGAGGAGAGCTAACAAGGCTAGCATCTTGAATGCCATTGTTCCTAAGATTTTAGTAATGGTGTGTTACTTTCACAAATGGAAGTGGATGATGAGATGGGTGATGAATTTCTTCTAGGTTTGGGCCTATTTATATACACGGCCGACTATGTTACGTATTTAGTGAGATTTTGGCCTTTTCTTAGAGTGTTGATGAAGATGTCCGGATATTGACGTGGCGTTTGGTAGATTTGGGCATTTGTTGGTTCCTTTTAATTTCTTGGAAGAATAGACTATGTGATGGTAGGATAACTTGGGGTGGTATTTGGTTTTAGTGGCTTTCTTGTTTGTATTTTGTTGGTGCGTGGATGAGAGAGATGTGACGTGTCTATCATTTCTTGTTTGGAAGCCGAAGGACACCTTGATTTATTTTTCACTTTTAAAAGGTTGAACCTCATCTTGTCATATTTGACATGGATATTGGATCTTCTTAAACCGAATATGTCGATTAGTTTAGATATGACGTGTTCACAACTCATCCGCCAATGTTTGGAGCTATATATGGTTATGTTTCTATTGATGCAAAAAGATATGGTGTTTGGATAGATAACTATGGTCTATGTCGAGGGACTTCTCTTTTGACCTATTGTTCGACATAAGGCCATGAATAGGTAGGTCCACTCGGCCCAACAAAACCATGTTCAACAATAACCTAAGAGATAATTCCTCTCGTGCCATTGCAAATTAATCTAACCCCTTATTTGTCATCGCAAAATAGGTAATCCCCTCCATGCCATCGTGTTGCAATTTCTTGTCCTTGAATGCCACCCTTTCTTTCTTTTCTCAACTAAAATTTTTAGTAATTACCAAAATACCATCATCTTTAACCTCCCACCCTCCCTCTCCTATAAAAGCTTCATCGAGCTCGTCCACGAGACGGCGGTGGCAGTGGGACCCCACTGTGGTGGCATCGTTTGGGCCACACGTGACCCTATGGTGGTTGCACAGGAGTTCGTCGCGTGCTCGGTCGTGGTGTTTGAGCTCGCTGCATATGGTGACGACAACGGTGAAGCCCGGGCCCCAAACCGAAATTTAAGTATCCAAACTTTTCGGGTATCTAAAAAACCATCACTAGTTCGGGTATTGATTTTAGAAAACCGAACTTTCAAAAACCGAACTAACCGAACCGAAAGTTCGGGTAAAACCGAACGCTCAGAGCCTAGGTCCGAGAGAAATTGTAGTTGCATAGAAGGAATTGACCCATAACCTAAGGTCAACTAGTTAGTAGGTGTCAAGTTGTTGTTATTTTGTTTTGCTTTTAACTCTCGTCATTTCCACAAAATGGTATTACTATTTAGATTCAGCTTTTGAATGGTACTACTATTTTTTACTACTACATGTCAAAATGGTGCATTCATAGTATCAATAAATATTGTTCAAACCAAATGAAAAACAGATATATGGTTTGGCGTGGTGTTGAAGTTTTGAATTTGCATTCAATTTATTCACCCCATTTTCGTCAAAAAAATTCTTTCACCCCAATACGCATTAGTAAAAACAAACATGTGTTTATGCGCCATCCAATCAATTCCCTGGAGCTTGCTGCAAGGGTGAGGCCTCCTTTGGAACTTAGAAAAAGTATAGAAATTTTATAGGATTCATTCCCTATAGGAAAAATTTTTGTGAGATCTTTGGAATGTAGGATTTAAGCCTATCAAATTCTTCAAAATTCCTATGGAATGTCTTCCTCCATGCAAGTTTTGGAGAACAATAAACAAGAGGTCTAACCTCTTGCTAAATTCCTATGAGTCTATCTCTCTCTTCTAATTCATGTGTTTTTCCTGTATTGCTACCAAACACTTGCTAGGAAATTTTTCTGTGTTTCCAATTCCTCTAAGATTGCAATTGATGTCAAACTCAACTCCTGTGTTTTTTCTATTCCTGCGTTTTTGAAATCCTACGTTCCAAAGAAGGCCTGACTGGTGACCTCGGAGACAATTCACAATTTGCCATGGCTTAAAAGTGGAAAGCACGATTTACCATGCCTAAGAGTGGAATTCATACGTTGCCACGATTTAGAGTAGGCTCGATACCTCCATTATCACCTGTAATGAATACTTTTAGCCTATTATGACAGCTAAATTGACCATTTTTTTCTCGATCAAAATGAAGCCATTTGATTGGCAACTGCCGCCAAAACGATTTACACGTTGACTGACAGCCAGAGGAGTCAGTTGGAAAATCATGTTTGCTACTATGTGGCCTAACACGACTACACGAGGGGCGCTGGGAGCTGCTAGTTTTCGGTATCACCGTCTAATATCACTAGATTGAAATCCAACGGTCTACAAAAAATAACTTTTCTATAGTCCATAAAGTAACGTATTTTTTAATTTTAATCTACATGCTTACATAACCCTTGAAAAATAAATAATAATATAATTCCAGAACTTGAAAGATAGAAAATATGAAGTTTTATGGCACCTGAAGTTTTATGGCACCTGTGCCATAGAACAATTTTCCGTTTGTATACGTGTCAAGTTAACTGCAGAGCCTACTTCGACGGCGCATTTGAAGAGGATGTACTTTTGGATAGTGTGATCCTTTTTATGAAAGGGAATTGCGAAATAATCACACATAGAGTAGCAAAAAAAACTACTACGAAGTAACAATACTCTCTACTTCCTTTGGCAAAATATGTGATGTTTAGCATTAGATTCTACAAGATTCTGCATTTCTACCTGGTTCATGAAATTGTTCCCAGTTCAGAGTACCCTGAAGAACTGAAACCCATGTACCGTACATGTAGGAAGAAGCAGGCCGCAGGGAAACCCTGAATAACTGAAACCCATGTCGCTGCCTCCTTCAGATCATGACCATATCATTTACAAAGCGAAGCAAGTACGCGCCGCGGGGGCTCAAACGACCGGCGCGAGTGCAGAACCGCCCAGTTGTCAATGAGAAGGATGTCACCCTGATGCCACGGAATGGCGACGCACTCCTCTTCCAAGATCTTCCCGCATTCAGAAATGACTTCGCCGGGCAAGGGCGCGCCATCACCAAAGGTGACAGCCTTGACAGGATCGTTCCGACTGTCCTTCCATCCGGTATAGGCAGCAACCATGCTGTTGAACCATATCTTCCTTCCCCGGCTCTCGTCCCACTTGATTGCCGGTATCGGACCCATTATTGTTTTGACTCCATCTTCAGTCCATTCTAACTTCATTCCAAGCTTGGCAGCTCTGCGACAAGACTCAGCAAAGGTATAAGTTCTCTACTGATTTATTTTAATTTGAGTATTACATGAATGTAGTATCTATGTAATTTGGTGTACTGGTGACAAGGTGAGACAGAACTTTATCTGTGCTCAATCTGAGAACATGATGAACAGCTTGTGAATGAATAAAATTGATAAGGCCATCAAAGTATCTTAGATCTTCATTTCCAATTCTATTTTTTTGTTTGGAAACATTTCCAATTCAATAAAGCTTCACAAACATGTGATTTCTGGATGTATTCAGAATTCATGACAAACTTTTTGTAAGATGCAATGATAATACCTTTCTTCAGCAATGGCTTTATCTTTAGTAAGGAATGTTGATTGCCATCCACGACCAATAGGAGAAGATGGATCGTCGGCTTCTCCTAAGATCCTTGTATAAATCAAACCATCCTTCTCCAATTTCTCCACAAATTCAGGGAATTTTTCCATCATCCTCTTGTAGACATAATGGCTCAACACTATTGGTGTTTCTCCACCACTCTTCGGTTCAACTTCACAGAAGAAGAAGAGTTTTGATGGAAATGTTGGAACCTAAAAACAAATGGTACTACAGATCATGAAACTCAGCTCCAAATGAACTTTATGTGTCAGATGAAATCTGTAAGAAGGTTTGATTCCAAACATGGCAATAGCAGTAAGAGTAAACAAACTATCATACTATAAAGTGTTTATTGTAATTAACTACATCTGTAGATTGTTCCATGCTGACCTACTGAACTATAATTAACTACTGGAAGACTATAAAACAAGCTATCAGAACTATATGGTGGGCTGTCCTAAATATTCAGCCCTCAAATTGAAAGTCCCTGAAACATTGATAGACTCTCATCTGCTTTGGGATTGATGAACTATCTGAACTAAAGATGAGTGCTAAATCAAACACATTCCATTCCAGTGTCCTAAGATTAGTATATCGACTTGTTCATTTTGTTTCGCTTCCATGTTGCAATGTCCCTTGCTTCATCGTTTCAGTTATTATTTATTCTGCTCTCATCCAGCACTGGCCTCCCACGTCGTGATCGGCGGGATGGGACTTCTGGCTGAAGCTCACGGCTCAATGGCAGAGTGGCTCACCTGCGCCATCTCGTGGTGGAAGGGGATTTTCTGGTCCGGCGGCGACTCGTTGGCGGTGAACACCCGGCCCACCACGTTGGTCCGCGGCGCCGCGCCGCCGACGTACGGCAGCTCCTCGTACCCGAAGGCGTCCACGGCGCGGTCGAAGTCCGCCGCCGTCCGCACGGGGAACCCGCGCAGCAGCAGCGCCCCGGCGGCCCGCACCAGCGGCTCCAGCCGGGACTCCTTCTCCGCCCGCACGGCCGCCACGAACTCGTCGAGGCCGCCGTCCCCTGTCGCTGGTGCGCTCGGCACGAGCACCGCCGGGAAGGCGACGCCGTCCACGACGCGCTGCTGCGGGACGGTGCCGTCCTGGAAGAAGCTCGCCATCAGGGTACAATTGCCTTCGATGGCGTGGTGTCAGCCAAAGCCAATCAGGTGTGTGTGAGGCCACTGGGAGTGGTGACGAAGGTGATGAGGCTTCACGGTGTGTCCGGGTTCGCTTGGAATTTGGAATGATTCATTGGATGAACTTGGACGGCTTCTAGAACGATGGGGGTAGGAT
This sequence comes from Chloris gayana, assembly GCA_031894775.1. Lineage (NCBI taxonomy): Eukaryota > Viridiplantae > Streptophyta > Magnoliopsida > Poales > Poaceae > Chloris > Chloris gayana. The sequence goes on along the minus strand of JAUNZO010003804.1, from coordinate 32,459 downwards.
GTACTCCTCCGTTTCAAATTATAAGACGTTGTTGACTTTTTGAGATTATGTTTGACCATTGTCTTATTCAAAAATTTTGTGCAAATATATAAATAAATAAGTCAATTACAAAATATCTTTAATGATAAAACAAATCATAATCAAATTAATAATATTTATATAAATTTTTTAAATCGGACGAATTAGTCAAACGTAATGTCTGAAAGTCAAAAACGCCTTATAATTTGAAACAGAGGGAGTACTAGATTGGGATGCCATGCGGGAGTTTTCGTCTCGAGCTGCCGCGGAGTGGAACTGGAGGAGTGGCCACACACTTGTCCTTGATAGCAACACCAACATCATGGTGTACGCTTCCACTGTTCTACTTCTACCACCAAGAATTATGGATAAAACCTCTGCGAAGATATTTGAAAAAGAAAATTCACAGGTATGGACTATTGATTACAAGCCTCGGCCGTCTCGTATAACAACAGCCCGCTAGCAGCATGTCTCCATTTCAGGCTCTCTTCAAAAATGTGCTCAGCCCAATCCAGAAGCTGCGGACATATGGTGGTACAGATTCAGCCTGGAATCAGAATTGGAGCAGGCCTCTCCCGGCAACAACTTGTACGCTCTCAAATTCTTCCCTACTCCAAAAATTTTGGTTTCTGACATGCGCGATCTTCCAGGCTAAATTAATCTGATGATGTCTCCCCTAGTTAGTACGTATTAGCAGCTTGCAAGAAAAGAATTGTAGGAGTACAAGGCAAGGAGTCTTTGGCCTTGACTTTTCAAGAACTACACTCAGTCAGCATTCAAGCATCCAATGAGTTTTATTAGTTATTACTATCCATAAGTTAAACTAGCAGTCTTTAAACTGGTACTCCATCTACCGTTTGCGTGACCGATCCATGTGCCGTGTGGGAAATCACCAGTGGTTTAATTACAGAAAGATAAAGGCCCGCATTTTGTGGTCACCATCGAAGGTTCGTCCTGCTGGCGTCTAGCACCTGTCCAGGTTTACATGTTTCGTCTGAACCGATTCAGATTCACTAGAATTCAAATAGGTGGAGGAACTAGTTGGTACATTGAGTATTTGAGCCAGATAATATTCGGCTGATGCAGAGAAGTTCTTGTCTTTGAGTTACTTTCTTATCCATAGATATATCGTCTTATTTTGCTTTTCCTTTACTCGGAAAGCTTCAGGACGTGATGATCGGCTTCCCGGACGTGATCAAATCACTCAGCAGCCAGCTGTGCTTGCCTCTGCCTTCTCCTGTCATCTGTCAATGTCAACCTCCGCGCAAAGCGAATGGTCAAGGAAAAACGCAAAACTAGTAACTCCGGGTGTTTCACAGAGACACGATTGACGATGCTCCGGAACATAGGAACACAGAGCTTTGTCCTGAAATGACTAAGTTGTTGCCGTATAAAGTTCAGTGGAATCATACCGGAATCTAGGGAGAAAAAAGCGGTCGGTAAATAAATAATAAAAATGAGTTCCTCTTTGGCAACGAAAAACAAAACGACCCGGAGGAATCCATTCAAGTAGTACGTCGTCATCGTGCACACAGACACAGTAGTATCTCCTTGGGCGTTCCGAGAGAAAAAATTTATTCCGTCGTAAACCCGGAAGCCAAACGTGCATTCGCTTAGCGTTTCTTTCGGCGGCCTCGCCGCTTGGACGCCGAGGAGGATATCCGCCTCCGCCGTCGTGCCATTCATCGGCGAGCCCCCTTTGTCTCGTTCACACGCGCTCCCACGAGCGACGGCCCAGCCGCAAATCGCCCTCACCAACTTGTTTCATCGCTTCGTTCGCCGGTCGGCGGTCGCTGCGCTGGTCCGCGTGCTTTGACAAGAAAAGAGAATGCCTCCCCAATCAGAGCGCACTATGATGCGATTGCGATGTGGTGGTGGTGATCCCGGCCTCGGCGGGACCGGCCTCTTGGGCTCCTGGCGCATCACGCGCGCCACGCCTACGCATGTGTTCCATCGCGACCGCAGCTGGACTGGACGGAATTCGGAAACGGAGCTGACCACCAGCCGGATCGGGCGATCGACGTGGGGGATGAGCACCACTTGGCCACTTCCCTCTCAGTATCGAGCAGCATCGATCGAGTTCGCGCGCTAGGCTCTCGGGGAGAAACTTTCGCATGCCATCCGACTAGGCTCTCCGGGACAAAACAAGCACGCTGCGCCAAAACCAAACTCCATTCCATCCAAACAACCCGGCAACAGTCGTGGCACGCAATTCTTCTCAGACAAAATCAGAGCACAACTTCGTCCACGAGATCGATGCGAGAACCTCGCCGGTGGCTGGCGGCACAGGCTGCAGAGCAGCCTCTGCTTTTGCTCGAGTGTTTTGCTCGTGTCGCGGGGCAGCGGCCTTCTGATGCCGCCCGGCGCCCACGAGGACCGGACGGGTGCGCGTCGCCATCGAGCGCCATGATTGCGGCCACCAGACGGCCACGGGGCCGCACGCGCGGCCACGTCGGATCCTTGCCTGCCTGCCTGCGTAGGTAGTTCCGGTCTAGCGGCGGTGCACCGGCCACCGCGGCCAACCGAGTTCGTGTGGCTCCCCTGCGCCGGGCAAGGGCGCGCGGCTGGTTGGCGATCGAACATTGCCACCTTAATAAGTCTTGACTTACACAACGAGACGTCGCGACTGATGACTTGGAATGAATATTACTTTGTACTGTACCTACTTATTAACAAGCAATTCTTTTTTAGAACTATTAACAAGCAATTCACCATGATTAGTATGCATCAAATAATTGTACCACTATGAACAAGGTTCAATCAAAATCTGGTCAGGAATATTTTTGTTTACCCAGCATGATGATATCATTATAAAGAAAAACTTCACGCACAGGTTTAGAGTAACAATAGTTACAACGCAGATTGTCTTTAATAATATATGCATGCATAGAGTTGACACAAAAGTCCTGTATTAAATTGGCAATACATATCCACATTGATAAAAGAACAGAATTAAAATTTAGGTTAATTTTATTCCTCCAAGCACTCAAACACGTATAGATTATAAACATATACATTGTATTGATTTGTTGCCTCAAATTTATGGATACTTGGGGGATGATTCGGTGTATTGTTTCATGGTTTCGCTAATGATTTATGATGGTCGTGCCTATAGTATTAAAACTAAAGGATAGCATACCTATTATACATGCCAATTATTTTTTAAATTTAAGAAGATATTTAAGTTAAGTAAGATCAACAAGAAAATTTTGTTTATAAAATGAGACAAATAAGTATTTTTATATGCATAATTTTATATTAAAAGACTATTTACACATATATTTGCTATGGTATTTAGTTTTGATCAAATAATCGTAAATTAAATGTTTATTGTAGTGGAACGAGTAAAGATGGATTACAAGGATGAACTAACTCCTACGAAAGTGAGGAGCGAGTTAGCCTAACTCTTTTTATTTAGAAGAGAGATTCTTTAATTAAGCGTCTCGAGAGTTTTAAAGCACTAATCATTGGTTCAAAGATGCAAGATGGGGTTATCCGTACATGCTACCTCTCTACAACATCATTTACTCTAACTTGTTTTATGAATATATGATTACTTTTGTTACACAATCTACTCTCATGGATCAATATAATCTTCCGAAACGAAAGACTCAAATCCACAATCTCTCGTAAAACAATTTTAATCCTTGAACGTTTCCTCTCTGGCTTCCACACTCTCAGCAGTTCATGGATTATGTCTATGCTTACTGTTTGTTAACTACAGACTAATATGCTTATAGTTTGTTAACTCTAGACTAATATGCTTACGGTTTGTTAACTCTAGACTAATGTGCAAGAGACAAAAATGTAATAAATAATATAATGTAAGCATTTGGAAAGGGAAAATAACACCAACTCATGAATGAAAACATAGACTTTGTGTAGGAAGAGACATCACCATGGACAAGGATGAGAGAGAGGTAAAGGAGTACATTAACATTAACAAGGACGACCAATATATTTTAGTTAAAATACAAACTAAATTGTAATTTTATCTCCAAATTCCTTTGACCAGCATTCTATACATGTATCTATAAGATACCAAGCTCAAAGAGTTATATCAAAGGTTGAAGGAGCTTTTCTTCATGATTGCACGCAAGCTAGATTAATTGTTCCATACTTTGTTTGCACCAAAGGTCGCCTCCGATCAAGTGTCTCCATTCATTATAATGTGTTTTCAATACGACACTTTGGAAACAAGATCTAGGACTAGCAGCAAGAGGAGATTCCTTCAATATAATATACAGGAGGTTTCATCTAGTTCATAAAGCATTTATGAACATATTTGAAATCACTATCATCTTATTAAAGAACAACGCGCTCCATAAGAAAATATTATAGCCAGCCTTCATCTCATATGCCCTTGTGGTAGTACCAAACTATCCTAAAACCCCTTGTGGTACTAAACCAAACACTGTAGTGAGCTTGAAAATATCACAAAGGCAAGTACGATATTTAGTTTCTCTTATTTAGAGCCAAGATTCATCGGTGGATATCGTACCATTTTGTAGGAGAGTGACAAGTGTCAAGTCAAGTATAGATGAAGTCCTTTTCTGATACACCTACAAGATGTAAATTCTACAAAAAAAAATGAATGAAATCCCTTTGAGTGGACTTAACTAAGGAAAATGATTCAGTACAATTGTCTATGTACAAGTATGGTCATTTGGTTTTGGATTATCATAGCATATGAGTTGTATAGTACTCTAATTATGAATTATGAGTTGCACGGGTGAAGCTAGTATATAGTGAGGTAATTAATGAAGGATTCACTAGAGTTGTGTGCCTGTGGTCGGAGTGAAAAGCACATTCTTTTTAGGAATAGCTGAAAAGCATGCGGTAGTATATTGAAATTTTTCTTAAGCAATTCTCAATACATAGTTTCATTTGCATTAAATAGTATGCAATGTATCAAAACTGATGACGTGGCATAAATTTAGTTAGAGAAAGAAGATATTGGTATTTATAGATGAAACTTGGTTTATATGATTACAAAACGTTGAAACTAAAATGAAACTCCATTGAGAGGGTTTAGGTTTCATCTCTATACATTAAGCAATTCCTATTGGTCACTTAGAAGAAATATTTATAGTGATAAAGTAATTAATGAAGCGAACTTAGCACTAGAGCTTGTTCGTTTATCTGTTCGAACGCGAGTGAAAAGCACATTGCTTCTTAGGAATAGCTGAAACGCAATGCGGTAGTATATTGAGAATTGGCTCTTAATACCTATGTTCTCTTTTATTAAAAAAACAAAGCCCATGTAATTACACGCCCACCGGTATTAAGCAACGCTAATTGTTTCGACCGACGGCGCGGCGCGGACGCAGCTGCCAGCGGCGAGCGGAGGAAGCAACGCCAGATTCCGCTGACGCCCGGGTCCCAGTTTCCGTAGCAAGGTCAGGTGAGCGGGGCCCAATGCGGCGGCGCACGCAGGGAAGGCTTAACTCCCGGTGGGCCGGGGGCATCTACTGCTCCATCCCAAGAACAACAGAGTACCCAAAGACTGCCATCTGGGTCCCGCAGACAAATGGAGCCCGGTTGCCATGACACGGGTGGAGTCAACATCAGGTGCTCGACTTGGGAGCCGTGCGCGCCGGTGGAGGTGGCTACTCGACGCGGCGCGCGAGCAAAACCACGCGCGCTGACGCGCCGACTGACACTGTCACGGGCCGTGGTCTTCCCCGTGTCTCTGCCTCTCTGGTGATGACTGCTGATCACTGCTGCAGCTCGCAGTGCAGGTTGGTCCTGCTGCCGCTTCGTCTGGCGGCTTGGACGTGCGTGCGTTCCTCGGTGATGGAAACGCGCGGGACTGTTCGTTTCCAGCTATATAAATTTTAGAGGATCAAATTAAAGAGAATTTTATTATTTTGGAGATCTTAAATAAAGTCTAATCTCGAAACTAATTGCAGACCCTCCTATCTAATTCACGAGACTGAATCCAACGAGGGTAATTATGGTGTTATTAGAAGATGTTTCATCGTAGCATCACCGTAGCTAAACATAGATTAATTAGGATCATTAGATTCGCCTCGCAAATTAGAGGAGTCGCGACATAGATCTTATTATTAAATTAATAAAAATACTACTAAATAAGTAAAATTCTCTTTGATGTGACAACGATATAAATTTTAGAGAGTGGAAACGAACGGGGCCGGCTCGTCCATCCAATCTCACGTGCCACGATCCCGTATCACGCCGCGAGGAATCCTGTTTCCCATGCAAGCCATTTCGCCGCGAGGAACGCGAGGCTCCTAGAAAATGTCGAAAAACTCCTGCCCACTGTCCGTCCTCTGCTCCTGCTACCACGCCCTCTCGTGTAACTGGCGGTGGCGGCACAGAAGCTGGCCAGGCCGGACCCAAATCCGACGGTTCGAGCTCTACTGCTTGGCCGCTTGCAAACTCGTGGTGGTCATCCCATTCGTTCGTGTCCACCGCCACATCCCACAGTCCCACACCCGTGGATTCGCCCTTTCCTGTTTGTATTTGGAATCGAAGAAAAAAAGGGCAGGTACCTGTATATTCTGCTTCAACTAGCGTATTACCGGAATCCTCCTCCTGTTTCCCCCGTGCATCTGCGCCACCAGTTCGTTCCGTGCCAGGTGAACGTCTCTGTCTTGCGCCAGGCGGAAACGCAGATCGGCCACGGCGGCCCCATTTAATCTGTGAGTGTGATGCATGCTCGTCTTTGTAAGCACCGATTAGTGGAGAGGACCACGGAATCAAAGCGGGCGAGCGGCCTGACAGGCGAAAAAGGATCCGTCGATGGGCGCCGGTGCGGCGCTCCGGTCCACGGAAACGCGCGATCTGGGCTGAGGCGATGATCGGGCGATGTGACGCCGACGTGCCCGGGCTAGCGACCACGAGCCCCTGATCGTTCATTCGCTAATGAGCGTTTGTTTTCTGGGAGCAATAACCATTTGACGGTGGGCAAAGCAACGGGCAAAGGGAAGACGTATTCCACCAGGTCGCAATACGCTGGCGACGTACAGATCGAGGACGGGTTCCTCTTTTCTTGCTCTGCTGGCTGCCTGTACAGATCCAAGGCGGATTTTCCCTTGCTTCTGAAACATGCCTTTCATCAACCTTTTTCTTAATGAAGCGTCGCGTTGCTAGTTTCTGACATGATGATATTTTCTTCGGTCATAGCAAACGACTTATAAGATTCGTATAAGATGACCAATCACAGAATCAAGGAATCGGCAGATAACAATATAGTGAAGATTCTTCATCATAAAAATCGCATAGCTTTAACTTAACCATATAGGCATATAGTACTTCCTCTGTCTAAGGTATAAGCGTTTGTTGACTCTGTATAGATGTTTCATCATTGATTTTATCAAAAGGAATTATGAAAAATCAACTAATATTTGTATATATTTTGAATAATACAAGGTAGGTACTAACATACTGGCGAGATTCCACCGAAACTTATTTTCTAAGGTCGTTCCCCACTCTATTTCGTCATGACCTATTTAATTTGGAGACAACAAATGAAGGTTGCAGATGAGAAAGGAAATCTATATAACTTTTCAAATAAATACGACAAGTTTTACTAAAAAGAGAGAGATTTTAGTAATACTACTAGTACTAAAACAACATTTCTCGCCTGGCCCGTTACTTTTCACTGCCTCTTTGATCGACATGGACAGCTGGTTTTGGTTTGTTCGCAAGGGCAAATAGAGGAGAGAGAGCTCCTTATTATAGAAAAAGAAACACAGTCAAGTTAGGTTAACTATCATCAGCCGACTTAAAAAATATCTGCTAATCAGGGTTAATTTTATTACTAGCGGCGGCGCTACGTAAGTTTCAGAGCACCGGAGATCACCGGTGAACCCAAACGGCGTGCCAAGCAGCTCGGCCGTGCCAATTGAATACTCCTGCACCGGTCCCGTCCACGTGCGCCGCACACGCATGAGGGAAAAAAAAAAAAAGAAAGGAAAAAACAACGCGTACCGCCGAACCCCCGTCCCTTTTTATACCCGCCTTCTTCCTGGCTGCCACCTCCATTCTCTTCTACATACACGCAGCTTGACTCGAAGAGGCACGACTCCAGCTGCCACGCCACACCCGCTTCCACCTCCGCGGACCTCGCCGCCATCATGCTCTCCGCCCACGCCGCCACCGCCTCCGCGTCCCCCGTTTCCCTGGTACGCGCCTTGCTCTGTGCAATTGCGGCTTGGTTCCGTTCCAGCTGGAGACGCCACGACCTTTGGGGGCGCCTGCTAACCGGGTGACCTTGTTTGCATCTGTTTGTCTCTGCAGTGGAAGCGGGGAGGAACCGAGGGCGGGAGCTGCGACGGCTGCAGGAGCTGCAGGGATGTCGTGCGGAGGAGGGCCGCGGCGGTGAGGGTGCGTGCGACGGCGCCGAAGCGCGTCGAGGCGGTCGCCATGGGGTCCGCCGCGGAGACCGAGGAGGAGGCGTTGGCCGTGGAGCAGGCCGGAGCCGCCGAGACCGACAACGAGGACATGGCGGCGGCCGGCGGCGGTGTCAAGGATCCCTACGGCGAGGACAGGGCCACGGAGGACTTACCGGTCACGCCCTGGGCGTTCTCCGTCGCGAGGTGAGCGGGGCCGGCTCGGATCGGGGGGATGGAATTCGGGGACGGGATCTGGGTATGGGCGGACGTCTCGATGCGCCGATCTGGTTTTTCCCGGTTTTAATTTTCTGATTTGGTTCGGGTGTTGCGGTGATCCGGGGTAGGTACTCGGCCCGGTCTGCGTGATGCTGACGTGACGTGTATGAAAGCGTCGATGCTGCTGCTTTCGACGTGCTGCTCGCTGTTCTAGTACATACTAGTAGTGTTGAATCAGATCGAGCATCTTAATGCTTACTACTATAAAAAAAATTGCTTAATGCTGCTCGTGCCTTTGGCTGGGTAGATTCCTGGGTCTTGCGGCTTTCACCAAACCAAAGGGGAAACGTGTCCCTTTTCGTCTGTTTATTTTTTTCTCGTAAGTAATAGTTTATGGCACCGTGCTTTAACTGAACTGTCAGCTGGATTCTGTAATGTTATCATCAATATGTTATGTACTGCCAGTATTTTCTAGGTGTTATAGGAGTGGTAACATGTGGATTTCTAGCGTTTCCCTGTCTAGAGGATATTTTTGTCTGTCTCTCTGGAGGATTTTTAGGTTTGGTCCGTGTCATCGTTGTAGGTCCGGAGTTGTTGAGCAAAGCCAAGAATTTTTTGGTGTTTACTGTTACTTGCATTCCTGTGAAGGCTGCAGTATATTCTATTCTGGCCCACAGCAAATACTTGTCTAGTTTTCTACACTACTCCTCGATAATGAAGTAGTATAATGTAAAACAATTGTGAACCATATGCTGAACTACAAGCACATAATTTCTGCCTTATAAATGATAAACATTATTTACTAATTAATGATAGTAACTACTATTTTTTAAGCTGACCAATAGTAATTGGCATGGACCAATTTGACCGTGCCACCCAAAGAAATGAAAGAAAAACATTGTGCAGTAGAAAACTCAATCATTACTTTTAACTTTTAAGGTTTCTTGGTGGTGGAATCATATAAGATCTTGCGTACCATAATGAAACAATATGCTGATATGAATTCTGTTTCCAACAGTGGTTACACCCTGTTAAGGGACCCACATCACAACAAGGGTCTGGCCTTCACCGAGAAGGAGAGGGATGCACACTACTTGCGTGGCCTGCTTCCTCCGGGAGTGGTGTCTCAGCAGACCCAAGTATGTGCCAATATTTGATAGCCGTGATAACTGCCACTGTGCTGATCCTTTAACTGATGACTGTCTTTATGGGTATGTAGATAAAGAAGTTCATGCACAACCTGCGCCAGTATCAGCTCCCGTTGCAGCGTTACATGGCCATGATGGACCTACAGGTAGCTCCACATATTTGTTTGTTATATAATGAAAACTTGAGAAGCCTTGTTTTAAAATCCAGTCTGGCTAATGTTCGATGTTAGCTAGTATTTGGCTTCAATATTGTGCATGACACCTTTCTTTCCAGGAGAGGAACGAGAGGCTTTTCTACAAGCTTTTAATTGATAATGTGGAGGAGCTGCTCCCTGTGGTCTACACACCAACTGTAGGTGAGGCCTGCCAGAAATATGGGTCCATCTTTAGACAGCCACAGGGCCTGTATATCAGCCTGAAGGATAAGTAAGTGTACCCTTATTGCTTGAGTAGGATTATGCCCTTATCTTCTGTTTGCCTATTTAATCTGGAATAATTGGACGTGCATTCCAGGGGGAGGGTTCTAGAGGTTCTAAGGAACTGGCCTCAGAGAAACATTCAAGTTATTGTTGTTACTGATGGTGAGCGAATCTTGGGACTTGGAGATTTGGGTTGTCAGGTATGATTGTCAGATTAGTTGCTTACTTTAGAGCTTTTGCTTATTTGGTTGAATGGCCTTCTACAGGGAATGGGCATTCCTGTGGGTAAACTTGCTCTCTACACTGCCCTTGGAGGAGTTCGTCCATCAGCTGTAAGCATCTATCATTCTTCTGCCCCCCCCGCCCTCCTTCCATTATATTGGCCCCTGTGTGGTTGGTATTTACAAACAACTACATCTCAGTTTGCAAATTTGATACTACTTTGCAGTGCTTACCGATTACAATTGACGTTGGTACAAACAATGAGAACTTGCTTAATGATGAGTTCTACATTGGACTCCGGCAAAGACGTGCAAGGGGCCAGGTATGTACTTGAGATGAAGGTGTAGAGAGTAAGGAGTCGACAAAATAACTCAAGACATGATCTGACGTGCATTATTATTAATGCAGGAGTACCATGAGCTCATAGAAGAATTCATGAATGCCGTGAAGCAAATCTATGGTGAAAAGGTTCTCGTCCAGGTCGGTCAACTATGTATTATTTGCGAGAATATTTATTGATTGATTAATTTTGATTACAAGCATTATAAATTTGGAAATTTGTTACAGTTTGAGGACTTCGCCAACCATAATGCCTTCGATTTGCTTGCAAAATACAGCAAGAGCCATCTTGTTTTCAATGATGATATCCAGGTAAGCAAAATAACCCATGGTACTTTACATTTATCTGGAGACATCCTTGTTGACTTATAATTGCCATCACTTTATTTGCCTTTTGTAACTGAGCTAAAATGGATGATTGCAGGGCACAGCTTCAGTGGTCCTTGCAGGTTTGTTAGCAGCACTCAAGGTTGTTGGTGGAACCCTAGCAGAACACACTTACTTGTTCCTCGGTGCTGGGGAGGTTAGTCAAAACTTATTTGGTGCTTGTGTTCCTTTGTTGCCCAACTGTTGAAACATAATGTTTATTTCTGATGTATTTGACTGCAGGCTGGAACTGGCATCGCAGAACTCATTGCTCTTGAGATTTCAAGACAGGTAACTTAGCCACACTATTTAAGAATCCTATGTGGGATAGAATGGTTTGATGGTCTTAGTGCTGACTGCTAGTATTTGCTGGTGTGATTGATACTCAGACGAAAGCTCCGATCGAAGAGTGTCGCAAGAGGGTTTGGCTGGTGGATTCAAAGGTTTGTAACCATTGGAAGATTCATTGTTCCTACAACAGTTTTTGTTCATTTATTTAAGCAGTAAGACTAATGCAATACAATATATTTAGGGTCTGATTGTTAACTCCCGAAGAGATTCCCTTCAGTCATTCAAAAAACCTTGGGCACATGACCACGAGCCTTTGACTACCTTGATAGATGCAGTCCAGGTATTGATTGTTCAACCACGTTTAAGATAGTAATTCAAAACATAGATTCAACCACTAAAAACTGTTCTATTAGTGCTATATTTGACCATATCTTACTAATCATTTTCATTTATTCTCTAGTCTATCAAACCTACAGTTCTGATTGGTACTTCTGGAGCTGGCAAGACTTTTACAAAAGAAGTTGTTGAGGCCATGGCATCTTTCAATGAGGTATGCTTCCTGAGTTGTAATTTTGTGGTATTGGAAGTATTTTAGCTAACTGATGACATGACGTATTATAATTACAGAGGCCCATCATCTTTTCACTATCAAATCCGACATCACATTCTGAATGTACTGCTGAAGAAGCATATAATTGGACCCAGGTGAGCTTTCTCAACCCAAGATGAATCAGACTGATCTGCAAGTTTCTCACAAGTTCAAACTTGTTATGTACAGCTCTATTCCTTATATACATTGCCGTCATCTACTAGTGATTAGCGAAAAAGAGTTTCATTCAGTTTCCTGTTTCTGTAAATGTTGTATATTATGTAGTCGTTGACTTATATCTCTTTATTTGCAGGGGCGTGCAGTATTTGCCAGTGGCAGTCCATTTGCCCCTGTGGAGTACAATGGAAAGACTCATGTGCCTGGCCAGGTATTACCCTTCTGCTTTTAAGTCTTGGACAAGGCAATGCAACATCGCCACCATCTTCCAGTCAAAAAAGGAGTTATTTGCTGATTAGTTGTGCCTATCTACAACAGGCAAACAATGCTTACATTTTCCCTGGATTTGGCCTGGGTGTTGTTATCTCTGGAGCCATCCGTGTCCACGAAGATATGCTTCTTGCTGCCTGTAAGTGACGTCTGATGAGAACTGATTAATGTACAAATCAAAAGATCTAATTTCTTTTGGGACTGGGAATATTAAGAATGAACTTCTGTTGTGACCAAATTTATGCTTGCTCAAAACAGCGGAAGCACTAGCTGCACAAGCCACCCAAGAGAACTTTGACAAGGGATCCATCTTCCCGCCCTTCACCAACATCCGAAAGATCTCGGCACACATTGCTGCTGCTGTGGCTGAAAAGGCCTATGAACTCGGTATATTTCTTCTCCGATTTATTGTCTCGTTAATCATTGTGCAATTCATACCTGCACTTTATCCTTGACACATCCTTGACACCGCTACTTTACTCTGCCAGGTTTGGCGACCCGTCTGCCTCCACCCAAAGACCTGGTGAAATATGCAGAGAGCTGCATGTACACCCCTGTCTACCGGAACTACAGGTAGCCCGCTGAATCAGTTTTGCTGCGATGTTGTTGAGTTGTTGTTTGTTTTCAGTCGCCTTGTTGGTGCTGCTTGTAGACGCTGTATCCGTATATACATGTGATATCTTGTGTAACCTTGTGGAAGCAAACATCAGTGACGTGTACCAATATGTGTTGTTCTTTCGCTGGAATATGACGAGCATGATTTGGCCCAATATACTGGCAGTTTAGTTCTCCCAGTGAATATATGGAAAATGTGGCATCTGAAATCAAATCCAGGCGCTATGAAATGAAGAAAGCTACAAGTTGGCTGAAACTAATTCAGCAAGTGTTCTGCCTACATTTGCTGGGCATAAAAATTGAGATCCAATTATCTGAATTGAAAAGAAAAACTGAGACCAAAATTGAAAAACCAAATTTCGAGTACCGGGTAGAGGACTCAACTATTGGGTAGTTGATCAGGCAGGGGACTCGACTGTTCGATCTTTTTATTTGTACCAAGGGTACCTAAATAACCGAGAGATAAAGTCCAGAGCTTATCAGTACACTTTGTACAATTCAAATTCATTTGTGATTTTTGTAAGTCAACTTGGTGAAGCCGTTGTTGACTTGTTGTGACTTTGTTGTGTTACTACACAGTTTAGAATCTTATGACGGTTTGATAATTTTACAAATCCTATTGAGTGAAAATCTGGTTAGCTCTATCATACCTGAGAACCGAAGTAAAATTTAGGTGCATCAACTTTTCAGATAATTTAAAGTCGTCTCGTTGCTACTTTGGGTATTGATTTTTTTTAAAAAAATAAAGTTTTAAAGACCGAACTAACCGAACCAAAACTTTGAATAGAGCAGAACACCCATGCGTAACGGTGCTATGAAACAATGGTATGATACTCTGATGGGATCTTACACCACGTACCCCTTTGTTAGGGTTCCAGCAACGGCTTTGGCTGGTGAACTGCTATTAATCGCCAAAATACAAAAACCTCTTAACCTCAAAACCGTTCCAAGAAATGAACTAAAAACCATAAGCTAAAAAAGGGCTTTTGTTTTCATGATTTCTTTCCTTCCCTCACATAACAGCCATAAGACCACATTGTAATTTTTTTTGAGCCACCACATTGTAATTGTTGGATGAAGCTGATGTAGACACCGACTTGGCACCACACACATCGCAAAGTCCTGGTGTAGTGCGGCACCACGTGTGCGGGAAAATGGCATTGGTGAGGCAAACCGAACAGATATTATCCAGATGCTTACTCCCATTACGTCGGAATCTATTTCCATATGACCAAAAAGGAATCGAGGGACCTCAACAGGATCTCCCAAACTTATCTACACATTCACAAAGATGGGCAGCGTTGATTTCTTCTCTTCATGATTCATGAAGATCGACAGATATAAAACTGCTATGCTCATATACTGATACAGTGATACTAGACCTTACTGGTACACACTGCCACCATCCTTTCTACTGTATTGTTGCAGGACTGCAGGTTACACGTAATGCTACATGGTTGAAAGTACAGAACAAAAAAGGCCACTCAAAAAAGGTAAGGGCACCTTCAGGCCTTGTTGCCGCTGTAAGAGCTCAGATCTGCATGGGTGTCCTTGTAGCGCTGGGATAGGTACGCGGAGCAAGTGATCGGGGGAACCTGAACAAATAACGCAATGACAAAGTTTTAAACTTCTTGAAACTTCATGTACCCTAGTTGGATGATATTACATAGTTATGACCATGTGAACGAACTGGAGCTTACTTTGGAGGGTTTGATTCAGATTTGCAGGTTGGCAGGCACTCGACTATACAGTCGTGGCTTGGCTCCACAAAGTAGGCTATCTGTTATAAGCAAGAAAATGGTGGTTAGGATTAAATAATTTAGGGGAATAGGACACATTACCAGAGTTTGCATTCGTGGAAACTAAAAGGAATTAGATTTATAGATAGCACAAGTAACTTACCGAGTAGCGCTCTCGTCCATCTAGAACCACTCGATGTAAGGTTGATCTACAAATGTGGAGACAGCGCAATGTACCATGAGAAAAGAACACAAACAAAAAGGATAGTATTATCTTCATCAACTGATTTCTTTCCTCAAACTTACAGATTGATACGAGGAAATACTATTTAGTTATCCTGATAATAAAACAAAAACAATAGCCTATCTAGATGCATGTATGTAAGGACTTGGACATAGGTTGGTGTACCTGAAAATGGAGTTGCTCCACCTTTCGAGCATATCACCTAGATTGACGATAAATCCCCTGAAAAGTGAAGGTAAAAAAATTTCAGGTAAAATGTATGAGGAACTTAACCAACTCTCAGTTTAGAACACAAAAGTTATGATTAACAGAAAGAGTCTCATGTTTTACATTCTAGACATACAGCTCAGAATGAGACATAAGCTTACCCTTTCACAGGAGCTACATATTCCCATACTTGAGGCTGAGCATTCTTATCCTTACATATCTGAAAAATTCAGAGGGCAAACCCATATTAAAACGAAGTAAAAAAAACATAAAAATAGTTATCGTTTTAGATGTATTACTTGGAGTCCGACAACATCATCAGTTGCAAGGAGAGTTATTAGGCCATAATCCGAATGGGCACCTGCTCCATAGACACCCTTTGCAGGGTTCGACACTTTACCTGATAATAAAATGAACATCAAACAACATAATTTGTTACATTCCTTGTTGAGAAATACCACTTGACTCAAAGGCATGACCTGTTTTCTGTCCACCTTCATAGTGCAGGAGCCTTAAAGTGGCTATAGGCTCGCCAAGCATTTCAGGTCTATCAAAGAAGCCCACGTCTAGGTCAAGAGCAAGAGCAATGATCCTTGCAACCGATTTTGCAACTCTCCTGAGATTCATCAATACGGATGAAGTCAGAGCTAGCTGTAGGAAATATAATTGGGGCTCGATAATGATTGTATTCCATTGACCAACGATGGTTAAAATATATAGACTCCACCTAGGGTACCAGCCAGGGGGCGCACCAACAGGGCGCCGGCCCTAGGACATGGCGGTAAACCTAGTGGGCCCCATGGGCTAGGCCTAACCTAATACACAATAATTCTAACACTAGCTGATGATCCAATAAATTAACTTCATTATAAAACTCCGTGGGACTAGAGATGAGCACCAAGAGGATTATGCAAATACTTAAAAATGAAGTTTCTAACTATTCTTCAGAAATAGTGGGAAGAATGTTAGTTTTAACCCATGAACCATCAATTTCGGTTTGGTGTCCTCAAATTTAAAACTTTCAGGCAAACAAAGTGTAAATATGAATTCAAAAGGCACAATAAACTCACAATGCCTCGGTGTGGTATTGCTCCATCACCTTTCTCCATTTGGGTAACAGTTCTGAATGAATGGCAGGAAAGTCATACGTCATGACTATCACAAAATTTAGCAGTAAAGAATACTTAAGCATAAACTGATGACACCAATTATAGTTTATATAAGGACAAGAAAAGATGCACCCAACAAAAAAGAGGTAGAGTAAAGAACATATGCTTCTTACTCTATGATCAAGTTTCAAGCATAGGCATATTACATAAACAGTCTTGCTGTCCATGAATACAGCCGCCAGTTTTACAACATGATGATGTCCTTAGAAGAGAAAAAATACCTTCAGAAGGCCACTGATTGGGACCATAAAATGGTCTGTTTGCTTCTGGGTTATCTGCAGGTACTTCGATACCGATATAATATCCTTCCTTGTAGTCACCTGAAACAGATCAGAAGTGGGCAATGACAAAAATGTGCAAAATATGGAACAAAAAATGCTACTGTACACAACATAAGCCAATGTCTTTCTGCTTGTTCTGGTCTCGCCTATGCAGTACTAATATCTGTTTAACGTACTCTCTTGAAAATTAAAATTGCTATTGCCGATGACTTGATACCTTGTTAGGATTTTTATCACAAGAGCATCATGATAAGCATAGGTACTCAAGGTTAATGTGCAGCTATTCCATACCATGTTGGTGGCCCATGAAAATTAGTTTAGTGCAGCAACAAATATGGGCTCTGAATAGATTACCATTCACTTGATTTTCCGGATCAAGAATCTCATCTAGCATTGGTGTGTAACCCCGATTCTTCTCATCTCGGAGAAGCTTCATTTTCTCACTGTGTGGAAGGTCAAAGAACATCTTGCTCTGAGCAAAGACCTCTTCCATGAACTCCTGGCTTATCCCATGATCCAGAACATAGAAGAACCCTGAATCCAGGCATGCCTAACAAACCAAAATTTCAGTTTAGGAAAATATATGATGTAGAAATATGAGAAGAAACAACAAAAATATATATTTAACACCACAAACTGTAATCTAATAAAACGAAAAGGTTCTTCACAAATAGGCGATCATAATATCATGCATTCATGCGGACTGAATTTCAGTAGCCAGAGTGTGAAGGAACAAAATAGTATGGCACAGATGAGCTAAAAGTATTGACAAATAACTAACTGAAAATCTTAGTGTTGCGACTTTCCAGTTCTATCTGGGGAAATGATGTTTTGTCATATACCTCTGCCTTACTCTGTAACAGTTCCAAAAGAGCAGAAAGAAAGCGTAGCATGTATTTTACATAAAATTCATATAATAAACGTGTCAAGTAGACAGGTCTTGATGTGATAATCATGAATTCTAATTGAAAATCTACACTATAATGTACAAATAAAATATCAAATGCTGCAAAGATTCCACTTAATTTTGAAAATAAAGTATACCAGTGTCTTTGAGGGCAAAGTTACTGTCTTCTCTGTAAAAAAACGAAAAAGGAAAAAACTAAACAAACTGCATTATGGCAGGTCTCTCTATCATCAGAATCTTGCAACAGACTCTTGGTTTCTAAAAAGTACCAAAAAAATTAAAAACAATGATTGGATAATGCACAAATACAAGGTGAGAGAAGCAGCTGACTGACGCCATTTACATTACTAGTCTAATATTTGAACAAGGGCAAAGTCTGTGTGCACTAACTGCGATCCAGATTGGTTACCTCCCTTGTACAGATTAGGATATTCCTAACTTTTTACACAAAATAAGAAACAGAAATTACCAGCAGGCCAGGTGCAACCGTGCAAGCGCCTTTATATGTACAGTACAAGTAACCGAAAGATAAAATAGTTAACCGTGATCGCGATTCTCGAGAAAGAATGTCATAAGCTTTCTGCAATTCAGATACCTGTACACTGAAACTGTGAAATCAAGAAAAGAACCGCGGACCTGCTTGAGGAGCGCGACTGATTTTTGGATGTCCGGGTCCTCCAGGCTGATGCAATTCAGACTCGTCCTCGAGATCGAGCTCTCCATGCTTCCTTCTCTCTGACCTCTGCCTTCGATTTGCTCTCCTTATGCTCCCTGGCCGCTGCCGCCGCCCCTCTGTCGTTTTCTTCTCGTAGCCGCCTTGATTCCGGCCCGCGTGCCCAGCTGCCTCTTTTCCTGATGCGCGCAGGCAGAGAGAGAGAGAGTTGAAGTTGCCTGATTAGAGCGGGATGGAAGATTTATAGGTGGAGTCTAGAGAGAGGAAGGTTGATGGAAAAGGTTGCAAAAGTGAAGGCCAACACCAAAAGAGCTGGGCAATAGGATCTTCTGGTGGACAGGGATTGCCGAAATCCTTGCTCTTTGGACCAAGAAAAAAGAATCGTGTTGTCTCTAATTATTTTCTCACTTTTAGCCTTTTAAATGTGTTTTCTTTTGGCGTGAGAATCCAATCCAAGCAACTATGGGTGAGTCAGATATAAGTCAACAAAGTTTGTTCTTTAGTGCCCCACTAGAAAGGACTGGCTATGGGCAAAGATGTGATAATAGAATCATCAATATATGCTTTATGACTGAGAATAGGATTATATGCATGTTAAACAGTTGTACTGTTGGATATCTCTCCAGCATGATGATGTACAATGCAGATGGTTGGACCTGAATCATTACTTATCTTTTCTAATCTATTGTCTTGTGATTTTTTCTTAACCAACTATTCTCTTCATTTTTAAATGTTGTCATTAAGCCGACAATTCAAACTCAAATGAAATAAAATTTATAAACTTGGAGGGTATTAGTTGATGTACCACACTTTTGATAACCTTTGCAAATTGTTTGTGTGTCCCTGTTGGTCCAAAGAGATAAATTTTAAGTTGAAATAGAATTTTGGTTGATGTTATTTTGACGTTTGTTCAGTAGTAAGGAAAGACATGACCAACCAGAGGCGGAGCATGTTAATTGGACAATAATCTGAGTTAGGCATCATGATTACTCTAGCCATAACTAAACTCCATCGGTGTGACCAACGTCCTTTATTCCATGTTCTTATGGTGATTGCGTCTGTTTTTTTCTCTTCTATTCGTGATTTTGAGTTTGAAATATTCACTATTCGCTCCGTCCCAAAATAAGTGTCATTTTTGCTTCCCGATGAATCAAACAGTTTTAACTTTGACTAAGTATATACTAAGAAAATATTAAATTTTATACCACATAATTAATATTGTTGAACCTATTTTCATAATAAACTTATTTTAAGATATAAATATTATTTATATTTTCTATAAATGTAGTCAAACTTAAGAAAGTTTTACTGATACAGATACCATAGACACATAGTAAATTGCACAGTTTCTTCAAAGCCCATGGAAACTTCTTAAAAGTCATTAAATTTCTAGCTGTTGGTGTCACCTATTTCAGCAGAATGCTGTTCTGATAGTTTTGCGTCTGTTAGTGGTGGACTTTGGAAACCAAGTTTGTGGTTTTCAGAAGACAATTGGAGGTTGGGCGTGTAAGCTTGAAAAGAGCGTCAGTGTAAAAGAGATTTCTGGTACATCTATATATAGATGGACAAATGCGAGGCTGAAGTTGAAATGATGTAAACTTTTAGAGTATTAAATTAGCTGCAAAAACTTTCTTCGGGAAGCCAAGAATTGCTGTCATTCTTCATCCTGCCATATTTCCTGATGCTTGATTAGGAACACAAAATTAAAAGCATCTGGTCCTAAAAAATTAGCGTGCATGTCACCAAGAAAAACCTGCTGAAATTCTCTCCATCTATTTCCTTATATATACAGTGACTAACACAATGAGCTTGAGGCCATTTATTTTCTCCAACACAACATACAGATCAGTCACAGGAAATCTAAACCTGCTATACTTTCATTTGAAGAATCAGACAACCATTTCAGCCTCCCTCAAACTAGAAGGAATTCCTACATCCAGTCTCATTGTTGCTTTATACTTCTCCGGCACTTCTGCACCAGCACGAATGCATATCTCGACAACTGCTGGTGCTTGCCCATAGAAGCTCTTCAGTTCCCTTTGCAGCTCCTCGCCAGATTCTGGCATGTGCCATACAAACCTCGGAGGTATTAGGTCATCAAGAACTGCTGCCTGCCATCCATGTTGTCCATTCCTCTGCTGGTGCTTGAAGGCTCCACAGTTTCGCGCTTTATGTCCAGTTGGCCCGATATGCACCTCAGGGCAGTATCCACAAACTCTCACTGCATAGCTCTTCATAAGCTTCAAAGCACCATCCCTGACGGTCTCCCATGCTTTGAGTGTTTCCTCAGCAAGAGCCACAGTCTCCTCTGGGCCGGATGGACCAATAATCTCATCATAGTGTAGTTCTTGAAGAAGTGGCTGCTTAAATCTATCATCAGGCTCCAGCTCTGGTAAGTCATCTTCATTTGCATCAACAAACTCTTTTCTTCCAGTCTTTATGATAGGCTTCCTACGACGCTTTGTTGGATATTCTGGAAGATCAACTCCAGCCTGGATACAAAGCTCCACAAGAGCTGGAATGCGGGGTACAGCAAACCTCTGATCATGGGGGATACGCTTGCCTAGGCGGTCCTCCAGATGGTAGGCTTCAACTGGCAAGAAAACAGCTTCTACTAAAGTACTTCCCCAATCATGTTCTCCTCTACGTTTATCTGACAGCATTCCTCGACATGTTCGGAAAGGGTGTCCCACAGATCCAACATGTATCTCACTACAGTATCTGCAACAGAAAGATGTGCACATGAATGTGCTAATTAGGGGTCAGGATGAGTGGCATTTTATCACGAGTCCAGCAATACAATACTTGGAATGACAGAACTTTGCTAGCCAAAAGCACTTAAAAAATCATGGTTCATTTCGGTGTGAAACAAAACAGAAAACCCAGTTCTGTATCTTGACTTAATGCGGATAATTAAGACAAACAACATTACTCTCATCAAATCAAATGGAGGTTTAGCATGCACTAAAAAGTTAGGAGACATATATGCATACCCTTAATGGGACACAAGAAACAACTTTGAAACTTCAAGGGATATTGTAGTAGAGTCGAGCTTTAGCAAATTAAAAAAATGGTTTGATTGCAAATGGCAAACGACTCTAAAAGTCTAAATGAAGCATTCATATTATGGCATGAATAATAGAAAGTGTAACAATAATTATTAGCAGAACAAATCAAGTGAATATATATCCTTCAAAGTTCTACTGCGATCATTTTGGTTTCACTTCTTCACCTATTGCATCATTTTGTTTTGTCTAACATGAAAGCACACTTATTCTGTTCAATGTACTAGCACTAGGTTAAGAAGTAAAACCATAGACACTAGAACTTGTACTAGCAATATAGCAAGGGCATACCACAAGCGTGATTTATACAGGACAATTATCAAGAGAAAAAATGGGTTAAGAAAATTACTTGCAGCCTTTTACTGGCACTACTTTCATAAGCCTCTTCAAGTTGTTGATCAGCAAAATTCTTGCATTGTACACTCTGTATGCAACTGGTATCAATCTATTGACTAGCATTCCGTTTTTTGGTGGAGGCATAGGTCGTTTAGGTTTGCCTTGTGCAGCTTTCATCCTCGCCTTTGCTCGGCGCCTTAACTCCAGTACTGGTATAGGAAATGGTTTCTTCTCCCTTTTTGAGTATGTTTGTGGAAAATCGGCATTCTGATTATGTTCATTTCTAATGACTGCAGCCCTCTGACGAGGTTGACTGATACTTGAACCAGGCATGCTGCAAATTATCGGCAAAAATGACGACAGAAAAATCATCAATACATAAGTAAGATCTGGAACAATTATTGTGCCATATGCATGATTGGCATTTCAGTGTACTCTAGGAAATCACAGAACCAAAGGGGACTAAGTCCAACTTTATCCAATTTTATTTAATTATAAATTCAGTTGATCAAGATATTCTCACAAACATCAGCACCTTAGCAAATTTCACCATAAGAAACCACTGGTATCTCTAGTAAAACTTGTTTGACCTAACTATCCAACAAGACTCAGAGGGGTTGCGGAGGTGATGATTTTCTAAGTTGTTGGATGGTAGCAATTTTGACAGCCATTAAATCTAGTCCGAAGTATCACAACTGTAAGGCAACATAACTAATACCTATACACAGGAAAATACAATTAACAGCGTTATCGCTAAGCAAGAAGAGGACTACTAACCCGAACCTCACACTGCATCCAGGCGCGCCCTTGGCAACCCCTACACCTGCATGCGCTCGCTCCCTGACCTGCACCAAACAGACACTGCAATTACACCACGAATCCCACCAATACAATGAATCGTACACCTAAACCCCCAATCATACGACGCGGCTGAGCAACTAGCACGAAATCAACACGAGTCCGAGGTGTAGGCGTGTAGCATCCTCTTGAAACAGAGGACTGGGGGTGGGAGCGTACCTGGAAGCGAGGGGCGGACCACCGGAGGCTGACGAAGTGGCGGATCGGGGGTAGGCAGGAGGAGCAGCTAGGGTGAGGGAGCAGGAGGGCGGTTGGAGACGCGCAGGACCTCATGGCCAGAGCTTCTCGCATGGCCGCGGCCAGATTGCTAGAGGAAGGGAGCCAGTGTGGCAGTGTGCGCTCCCCGCCTACCCCTATCTTCACTTACGCTTCGTTCCTCCTCGTTGGGCCGTAAACTGGGCCTCCTAGTTTCCTCCGCGTCCTGAACTGGGCTTGTCCGTCTTGTACATGGATTGAATATAGACGACAAGAAACGATGAATTCAAAAAAAAAAAAAAAAAAAAAGACAAGAAACGAACCAGCTATGGTGACGTGCCACCGTGTCTAATGTGTGCATTTCAGTTTGGAAATAATATGGAACAATTTATATTAATGAATGATTTATGTACTTAAATTATTATTAAGATTTGCAGGTTTCCTAAGTATATCAATCATAAATTCTACAAACCGATTGCCGCTATTTTTTATGAAAAATGCTGCAGAGCCAACCCGAATGTCCAACTTTGTTTCGATCTGGATGAATATATGGCAACCAAGTGTTTAAAATTTCCAAATGATGATATATAGTTTCTATAATAGCTTGAGTTGGACATAAGTAGAACAATTGGGTTGGACCTATAGAGGTACTCATTTTTTATACATGTATCAAATTTTTTTAGAGGACATGCATATGTGAAATGATGTTGAACATTTACCATTTAGCCTGAATGCCACGAATATACATGATCATTCAGGTTGCTGCTTTCAACCTTCCGAAGGTTATGTGCAAACTTACATACCTTCTCTTTTTTTCATTCAAATAGAGAGTAAAAACAATGTAATGTGTATGTTCTTTGGATTGAAGTTGTGATTTGTATCAACATATAAAATTAGGTGTACTATAATACTTTGCTATGTGTAATTAAACCCGCAACATCGTGTGGGCATTTTAGTAGTGTAAAAGGAGTTCACATAATCCAATAAAAAAATCAGGATGAACATAAATGACAATTAGTTAATATTTCATTATGCTACACTACCCTCATACTAATTAGATAAATCAGAATGCAATTGTACATTTACACAGCCCAAATCACTTGTGCTTGATATAACACAAAACACGCTTTATTTTCCCGATGCAACAACCCATAAACCAGCAAAATGATCCGCTACACATGTTCAATTTTATAGAAAAACCGCTCTTATTAAGAGACTAGATCATTCTTTACACAGAGGCACCCGAACGCAACGTGAAGGCCTAATGGATGTCAACACGAGACATCAGTTTTATACATGGTGCTTAGTCATAAAGGAACACAATAAAGATGTTCGCGCACGGTCCCAAAACATAAAAGCATTACAAGGAAACATAAAAAATCAACGAGAACACATTAAAATACATTCATATTATAAGTTTAGAACACCTGGATTGAACATAATTTAAAAAAGCATAATAGATGAATCAGGGCTAGAAAGCTTTTCTATTCTCAGCCTCCTCCTCGGGGGTGAAGTCGTTTTGGATGTGAAAAGTATCTCGGATCTGCTGAGGAGTCTTGCCCTTGATGATGTCGACAACAGCTGGCGAGTGAGGTCGAGCAGACCCTTGATGTTGAGATAGTTTGCAGCCAATATGAGATCGAAGAGGATGGCTTGGTCAACATTCACAAACTCATCGTCCCATACCTTGAGGTCTTTGTTGTCGAGTTTTCTATAGATGAGGCCCCAGCGGTGTCCTCGGACATGGCCTTGGCGGTGAACTCGACGTGTTTTTGCAGTACTCGATCACCTTGGACAAGATCTTGGCATCCACATTGGGCAACGGGATGTGGTTGTCGGCACGATCATCCTCGATCATGTGCTTTATGGTCCGTGACTCCATGGCCACTGCCTCCTCGATCTCGAATGACTCGCCATCGAGCTTCTGAGCTTGATCGGCGTTGACTTCTTCTCGCCTTGCGCTGCCATCGAGATGGATGGAGCTGCCGGGCTCGAGCAACCCTAGTCTTCTTTGTTACGGCGCAAGGTTGAGAGCGTTGAGGCCTAGGGAATGCGGCGACGAGTGGTGTTACTATATATAGGGATAGCTCGTGTCATGGACGGCTATGATTCCATACAAATTTCGTATGGAAATCGAGTTAATGCGAGCGATTTTAGAAGATTTTGCATATATCTATATAATGAAGCGAGGTGGAATCGACTCACGAGAGAGCATCCATGCCATTTCGTACAATGGAATGCCGACACATCATTTAATGAAATAGCATGGAATCCCGACTCCCATGGAGCGTCCACGACATTTCATCCAATAGGAAGCTCGACATGTGACATCAAAACTAAATGAGGTGGGCTAGAATCCCAACTCTTAGAGAGCGCCCACGTCGTTTCGTCCAATGGAAACCGACACATCACATCAATACTTACCATAATTGTGAGAGCATCCACACCACTTCATCCAATGGGAAGCCAACACGTTATATCAAAAATAAATGAAGTGGGGTGGAATCTCAAAGCCCGAGAGCGTCCACGCCACTACATCCAATGAGAAGTCGACACGTTACAACAAAATAAAATGAGGCGAGGTGGCATCCCGACTCTCGGAGAGCACCCACGCCATTATGTCCAATGAGAAACTAACGAGATCACATCAAAACTTACCTCCATTGTGAGAGCATCCACGCCATTTCATCCAACGGGAAGCCAACACGTCACATCAAAATTAAATGAAGTGGGGTGGAACCCCGACTCCCACAGAGAAACCACGCCATTACATCCAATGGGAAATCGACACGTCACATCAAAACTAAATGAGACGGGGTGGCATCTTGATTCCTAGAGAGCGTCCACATCATTTCATCCAATGGAAAACTCACACGTCACATAAAAACTTACCTCGATTGTGAGAGCATCCACGCCATTTCGTTCAATGGGAAGCCAACACGTCACATCAAAACTAAATGAAGTGGGATGGAATCCGACTCCCACAAAGTGTCCACACCATTACATACAATGGGAACCAACATGTCACATCTCGAAACTAAATGAGGTAGAGTGGCATCCCGACTCAGAGAGCACCCACGTCATTTTGTCCAATGAAAAACCGACACGTCACATCAAAACTTACCTCGATTGTTTGATGCCACCGCCATTGCCATCCGGCCATCAAAGTTTGTGCTTAGTCGGGCTCGATAGCATTGTGTGTGGTGGACATGACACGTCGACGCACGACAATGTTATCTATCGTCTCATGTGGATATAGTTGTACAACTAGGTCCAGGTAAATAGGTGAGGACACAACTCGCTCAAAAATGGTGGCCCGGATAAGGCCTAGGGCTGGTTAACACCAGGTTATTCCATGCCCCCCTCCCCCGCCCCCTAAGCCCATGGCATGGACCATGGTACGACATAGAAGCGGGGTAGCTCGGCAATGGCCAAAAAGCATTTTAGCCCAATACTATTTTTTTCACCACACCACAACCCAATAAAATTGCAACCCGAGTAACATACACATAAAATGGCAACCAAATACTAATTGATATCTCTTATCTCTACTCCCCTGCTCGCATCGGTGTCCTCTCCGCTCCATGCCACTAATCGGCGGTCACCCGCTGCACCCACGCCTCTCTGCCTCGAGCCACCAGACATTGTCGATCGTCTCGCTACCCGAGCTGCTAGGCCACTTGACCAAATGAGCTGGCACGACACGGTCTAGGATGTTGCGAGTAATACCGGGCGGCCTGGATGCTCGGGTATATATGCGGTTGATAATATGCTGCAACAATGTCTAGCTTTTTGGTTGTTGATCACGGATACGGTGGTCGAGGCAAGGCCATGGTGGTGCACACAACAACGCACCATACTAGGTGGAATGTTGACTCCTAGAGAGAGAACACGTCATTTCATCCAATAGGAAGCTAACATGTCACATCAAAACTTACCTCGATCGTTGGATGCAACCGCCATCACCATTCCATTGTCGACGTATGCTTGGTCGGCTTCAATTGCGTTGTGTGGTGGTCGGCTGGACACGTAGACGTATGTCGATGTGGTCAATCGCCTCATGCGGCCGATGATGACGTGTAACAATGCCTAGTTGTTTGGTCGCCGATCATGGATACGGTGGTCGAGGCAAGACCATGGTGGTGCGCACAACAACGCACCACACCGAAGTCGATGTGGCAACATGTCGGCTCTAGGATCAATGTTGAAAGTTTCTAGTATTCATGGTTTTGAGTGATTGACGACAATACAATTAAAAAGACTAATATTTCAAATGAGCATGTACTGAGTTCTAAGTATTGATGAATATGAAATCAAAGATTTTCAAAAGAAAAGATGAAGAAAAGCCAAGAAAGAAGCAGATCTTGGAAAAAAAAGGAGAAACCACACTCAAGACTAAGACTTAATGTTTTTCTAATTTTTCTTGAGTATAGGAACACCATATTATCAAGAGAGACACAAAAGAAATAAGTCTTGAAGAAACCAAGTGCTCAAACAATTTCCAAAAGCCAAAAAATCCTTCTTCAAATCAGCAATCGAGACAATATCCAAAACCATCGGGTTTTTGAGTCGGATCATATAGAGCTGCACGGCACCAAAATCCGTTGAGTCGGATTCAATGTAATTTTCGTAAAACTTATTGTCCAACTCAATGTCATTGTCTCGTTGAGTTGGACATTACCCGAAAAATCCGATACCGTCGGATTTTCCGATCGGACTCGAGAGACTTGCGATATCATTTTTTGGACAATGTCCGATTCCTTTTTATCTCGGACAATATCCAAACTAATCAGGTTTTTCGACTCGATTACAGAAAGTTGCATATGACCGGCCGGACAATGTTCGACAATAATGCCTCCAACGGCTCTTTTTTAAGCCCCAACTACAAAAGCGAGTCTCCACCCCCTTTAATCGATTGGCAATTCCCCCATCTCGAAAATACACTCACAAGTCACAACTCACCCGAGCACTCCACTTATCCTTTCGTGGTTCCTACTCCAATCCTTGGTGGGTTTGAGAGACGATTAGGGAGATTTGATTGAGCATCACTCCTTACTCTAGAGCACATGATACATACTCAATGCCGACGACTTGTGCGTTTGTTACTCTTAAAGATTCATCCTCTAGACGGTTAGGCGTCACCCGGAAAGTTTTCAAGCTTGTGGTTGAGACATGGTACATTTGTATTTGCCCCTCCTTTGTAGAGTTTGATAGTGGAATTTCAAGCCTTGCCTTGGTGGCAACTTGAAGAGGTTTAGGATTGAAAGAGACCTGATTCTTGGTGGATCCATCAAGGGAGACGTAATTTCCTTGGAGCTGAATTTTGGTGAAAATTTTTGTGTCGCCTTGTCTCTCTTTTTTGTTGTTAAATACCCCGCATGTGTGCTTTGCTCTAGGTTCTTTACCTAGCTTGTTGTAATCCTCTTTTCTTAGATCCACTTGAGTAGGAGGCTTGCTTGCTTGTGCCCTTTTTTGTTGTTGCTTTCTTACCTGTATAGTTGCTTGCTCCTAGCTTGAATCATGCTAACTTGTCATTTCGACGGTCAATCTATTGTTA
Organism: Chloris gayana; assembly: GCA_031894775.1. Taxonomy (NCBI): domain Eukaryota; kingdom Viridiplantae; phylum Streptophyta; class Magnoliopsida; order Poales; family Poaceae; genus Chloris; species Chloris gayana. The sequence continues at coordinate 4,198 of JAUNZO010003804.1, read as the reverse complement.
TTTTTCAGAAAATATCCAACGCCTATTGGATATCGTAGTCGGACAAGATTTTTTCGTTAGCAAAATCGGAGGCCAGAAAAAGCATTAGAACAAAATCTTTGACTAAGGGAGTGAAGAAGCGACGAACCATTGCCACCACCAATGGAACCTATAAGCACCATAAGAACACGAGGCACAACAAGAAGAATTACTAAAGAAGACACCTCGAGAAAATAACTCCAATCTCCCGACCTTATCCTCTCGCTCGTCCCCAACCTCACGCAGCACTAGAGCTCCGTTGCCATCGCCGCAGCCCCCCCCCCTCCTCTCCCTCCGGCGTCCTCGCCGACGGCGGATAGGAGAGGGAAGCTCCTCCTCCCGTAGCTGTAGGTTTAGTTGCCTAGTGTTTTCTTTAGTCGTTGCTCTTGGGGCCTATGTGCCGCCTCGTCCTCCTCCCTCGACGAGGCCACCATTGCTGCCGGCTTTGAGCTTCAGCTCATCGCCGGTAGCTTCTATGGCGAGGTACTGCGGATGGATGGGCGTTTAAATAAAGTAGTGTTAGGTTTCTCCTCCCGTTTTCCCCCACCGCTCCCCACCATCACCGTTGGGACTATTGACTAGTCGCTTGCCGCTAGATCTGCGTTTCTCAACGCGAGATCCGGCGAAGGTGACCCCGGATTCGGCCTTAGTACTCATCCCTATCATCGGCTCCGCCTTCACCCCATCCGGTGCGAGATGGACTTCATTGGGCTTGTCCGCCGCTGTGCCTTCAACCTCATCACCAGGCCGACGTCCACCCCTTCGGACCAAGCGGTCTAGCCATCACCATCCATCCTCGGAGAAGAAGGAGGCCATCTCCTACACGTCGATGTCGACACATCTACATCAACTCGGTCGGCGGCAACCTCCAAAGTGGGCCTTCCCCTTCTTCGACAACCGACCCTCAAATGGCGAAGGCTGCGGTGGCTTCTCCGCCACCGACAACTGCTACTCAGCGGTCCCCACGTGGCATGCTTGCGTGTCCGCTCACGAGCGGGTGGTATGCAACGTGGATCTCAACCGTGTGGTGCTTCATGGATCTCTTCTCTTCTTGCAGCGTACCGGGGACCCTCCATTAGGCTACTCGAAGGTATCCGATTCCTTGATGTCTACGATGAGGACATGTCGTACTCACGTTACGAAGGGCGATGACCGCTACGGGTGCTCCAACTTATGCGACTTGGATTCAATATGTCTGTCTTCTAAGGTGTTGTCAACTAGTGTTGTTGCTGCCTTTCTTATGCGTCCAGGTGAACAACATACACATTCGGTTTCACCGACGATATCTCTATCAAGAAGGCTGCACCAACCTCAAGCTTGTGATAAGCGAGGCCCTTCCGACGACACTTCGAGAGACGAGTCCGTCGATACATCCTCCTTACAATTTGTACTCTGCTCGATCGGAGCCATGTATTCCACACCCACCTAGGGGTGCTTTGTTTATGGGGTGTTCTCACTCCTATGTGTAATTTTCTCTAAATGAATACATGCACGAACCCTTATCAAAAAAAAAAAGAAGAAGACACCTCGAGAAGGAAAAAGTTTACGCGAGTGATATACTTGAATGTTTGTTGTGTTTGTATTTCCTTCCACTACCAGCCCCCAAGTATGCGTCCGGAGAACCAGTGTATACTTGGGTGAGAGAAGGCTTTTCTTACATGTTGTCCGACGATTGAGCATACGTGATGCTCCGACTTCCGTTTGCGTTGTGAATGGAAGTGCGGGGCTTGTGGCGTCGCTGCGGGCTCGGGCGCGGAGCCTCGGGCAGCGGCGCGGCTGGCTCCAGCGGAGGCGCGGTCGCGGCGGCTGGTCGGGCGAGCGCGAGGCGGCAGCGGCGCTGTCGAGCGCGCGCGAGGCATGGCGGCGGCGGCGACGGTGGTGGTCGGGCGCGCACGCGGGCGATGGCGGCGGCGTGGGTGGCATGGCGGCGGCGCGGGGCATGGCGGCGGCGAAGGTCGCGAGAGAAGGGAGGAGGAAGGCGAGGATGAAGGAAGAAGAAAGGAAGGAGGAAGGGAGGATGAAGGAAGAAGAAAGGAAGGAGGAAGAAGAAAGAAAATAAAAAAGAAGGAAAAAGGAGAAGAAAAAGGAAAGAGGGAAAGGATTTCTATTTTGTTCTTAGTGGTCTGAGGGTGACCACTAGTTTTCTTTTAGTGGTCATCACCAAGAAGATTTTCCCTTGACGCGTCAGGACTACTGCCGACGGTGCGAGTTGCGACGGCCTAGGGCGGATTCCAAATTTCTTTCTTTCTGCATGGAGGATTCGGAATTGGATACACGGAATGGGCGTCCGGATCGGATACCATACCATACTGGCTCATACACGGAGGCGACTTGCGTGCCACGTGTCTATATATAATTATACAGACCGACGCAGTGTGTGGGAAAGCGAGACACAGCAGCAGACCGATCGCAGCCATGTCGCACCTGTACGTGGTGCTCAAGGACTACGAGAACGGCTACACCGTGCGCAAGATCGACGTCGCCGGCTTCTCCGAATCCGACGACCGCCCCGCCGAGTCCGTCCTCGAGCCGCCGGCGTTCCACGTGGAGGCCGCCGAGCACGGCCAAACCACGCTCTTCACCTCCCTGGGCCACAGGATCCTGGCGATGTCGCAGCACGCTGCCCCAGGCTTCGACACCGCGACGCTGGGCCTCGTCCTGGCGCCGCCGCCGCAGTCCGACCGCCCCGTCCTCGTGCCCGCCGGCGTTGACCGGGTCTTCGCCCTGGGCACCAACCGCGAGGCGCGGCACTTCGAGGTGATGCACGCGCCGTCGCCGCCGCGCCGCATGCGGTGGCAGTGGAGCGCCGTGCCGTCGCCGCCGCCGTTCAACCCGCTCCTGGTCACCTGCCACGCGGCGCACCCCGACGGCCGCACCGTCTTCTTCTCGGCGGAGTCCGGCGGCGCGCGGAGCAAGGACAGCAGCGGCACCTTCTCGTTGGACACGAAGCGGCTGGAGTGGACGTGCCACGGCGCGTGGCTGCTGCCGTTCGCGGGGCAGGCGCACTACGACGCCGAGCTCGACGCGTGGGTCGGGCTCTGCGGCCGCCGCCACCAGGACGCCGCCGGCAACGGCGGCCTGTGCTCGTGCGACGTGGTGGTGCCGGAGCGGCGCAGGGCCCAGGCGCCGGCGTGGAAGGCGTGCGCGGCGGCGGGGCTCGTGTGCGACGACAGGAGGCGCCACGTCGGCGCGAAGCTCGTGTACATGGGCGACAGCAGGTTCTGCATGCTCGAGTGCGTGGAGGAGCCCAGCAAGCCCAGTAAGCCGCAGCAGCAGGCGGCGGAGACGAAGCAGGGGAATAGTAATGCAGGGGAGCAACGACGTGGGCCGCCGGAACCGCCGCGCCGGCTGCTCCACGTGACGGCGTTTCGGCTCAAGTACGGCAAGCAGGGCGAGCTCACGACGGCGAGGCGGCGCCAGCGGCGGACCTACGCCGTGGTCGGCGACGCGGCCAGTTTTCAGGCGGGGAAGCCCACCGCGTTCTGGATGTAGCATTTGTTTGGGCCGGCGACGGACCGCTTTTCTTCTTGGTGGGCTGGGTTACCAGAAAGCAACGTTTTCTGATCCATTAATTGCTCGGATTGTTTCTTGACGAGAACAAGTTCAGAATTGACATGCGTTTCGGCTTTAAGATATAAACAGTTTTATTTTATTTAGGAACAAGTAAGATACTATAGTACAACTGAACTATACATCACCTTCTCTGTCTCCAAAAAAAAAGAACCAGCACCTTCTCGGCTGTCCGCAGTTCGAACAGAATTACTAGTCTAGAAGAAAGGGATATCACAATAAGATCTTCGCGTCTATATAATCTACTCGGATTTAGGTGATCCATACTTTAATTTACTCGCGATAAGTAATAATTGACGATCTGCGTCGATCTTTGACACGATTACAGAACTGGACACTGCACAAGAAAACAACATCCGTCTTTACGAACGTTTAAAACGACGATGGAGACAAAATGTTACTACTGCGCAACATATATATACTTTTTTTTTTTTTGCGAGGAACATATATATACTTACATACTGTACATATGATTTGACGTCCGATCATGTTTTGTAGCCTAGAGGAACGGGATATCACAGGCTAGTATGCTCCTGTCTTCACATTTAGTCTACCATGTTTAATTTACTCGCGCAATATATAAATATAAACAGCAGTAAAAGTACAAGCA